>OX451408.1:16804175-17085769 GCA_949629135.1 Eremobia ochroleuca
GTTATCATTTGGCTACAAACTTCTTGTAATCCATTCAGTAGGTAGACACGAATGCAATAACACTCTTTCTTCATGATAACATTAAACTAATCCTTGTATCATTATTGTCTCTAACATTTACACAACAAATGAATGAACAGACATATTAATTACACATAGAATTGGTAAGGCAGAAAAATACCACGATCTTGTCACATTGTGTGTAATATACTTATGTAGCAAGTTCAATGATATCTAGTACTAGTAATTGTTTAGACAAATACTTACTTTATGATAGTTCCAAGAAGCTATACATATAAAAAAATTGGGTAGATATACAGTAATATTGTAGATGTATTTTTCTATTTATTATTACAAAAAGACTCACGAAGTATTCACTAACACACGCCTAAAGTGTGAAAGTCTCTGCCAACGTCTGTATCCTTTCACGTATAACCCGTCTGACTTCAAAACAAGAGTGAACAGACATCTTTTGGACTCGCTCCTTCCATCATAGACCTCATCCATCGCTTTCCATCAGGGGATATCGAAGCCAAGAACAGGCGCATTTCGCAATAAACCTATTTTTTTTTTTGCATAGTTTCCGCTCTAGGGCTCTTTCTAAAGAAAGCAATGATGATTTTGGTTCGTGTCAATATTGCAACGCAAGGGGATCAAACCCATGATCTCTTCCTGGGCAGCCCATGCCTTGGACTATGCTCTTGGAAAACCTATCCTTTGGCTATTTAAAAGCTAAATCAGAATAGAAAGGTTTTACAAAATACGCTGCTTCTGAAATAAAACTAAACCTAGCCTGAACTTAATATGAACTGTGTTGGAAGATAGCATCCATTTTCTCCAAGAATAGGGAATTCTACATACACATATGTATACATAAACTCATGCCTTCTTCCCATGGGGGTTGGCAGAAACTAGAGACCTGCTTTGATGCTTACATACTCCTTTTGCTTCATTTACGTTCATACATCAAGCCATGCACGCACACCGGTTACGAGTACTACGCACTGAGGTGCGTATTAGTGATATTCTTCGGAAAGGTCATTCTGAAGGTCACTCAATAAGGTTACTATAATATTATCTCAAATGATATCCATAGATACAAATACTACGTCAGAAATTCTCTTCCTTCGTAACTCCTTTATTATCATCATATTATGTAGACATTATGTCTTCACGTTATCTATCAGTAAATATTACATTGATAATGTAACGTTGTGTGTATACAAACGTACAGATGGATCTACTGTTTATCACTTGTAGAGTTTCTTTTAGTGAAGGCAGTGGTATTTTAAGTCAAATGTCACGAAACGATTAGATAGATTTTAGTGTTGGTGAATTGCTTATACTATATATAACACATCTAATTATCAACACTAGGTAATACTAACTAACTATACAAATACATATAAAAATACTCATTTTAGGTACTGAAAAGTAGGTGGTAGATCCTGACGTAAGTTTTTTTTATAAAATAGTAATTACAATGTTACAGTGTTTCTACCTTTCCAGGATTTTTTAAAGACTGTTTTTGCATCAAGTTCAATGTATTCAATCGCAGTAAAATTTTGTGTAAAGTCTAAAACTCTGTTCATTTACTTCTTTATCTTTAAATATGATTTTTTGTCAACTCGCAGCAAATACATAGTTTTGCCGAAAAGCTATTTGCTGCGAATTGACAAAACATCACATTTTTCATATCACGTTTGACAATATACTTTTCTATTGTTACAGGGATAGTTACAATTGGAATAGCGAAGCCGCTACCTTGTAGCACTGTCATCGGTGGCGATAAGGCAAACGGACACAGCATACAGAGCAGTCAGGTAAGACAAGAGTTTTAAATTATGTTATAAAAATAGACATAACATTAATATTATTTCTGGTACCCAACAGAATATGATGGTCATTATTCACGTATCTTGACTTTATAAGATCTATTTGTATATCGCATTAATATGATTAAATCTGGTAGGTATCAAGGTAAAAGTCTAGATGAAAAAAGAGGATTGAAAGACGGATACTAAAGTTCCTCCAGACCTAGTTTGTCTTTTTACACTGAGGACAAATTGTAGCTAATATCTGTTGTGTACAGGAATATTGAAGTTTGCAAATGTTTTTGTTTTTAATTAGTAAAAATAATGTATTTAAACCTTGTGACTTTCTTATTTTTTATAATGGTATTTTTATATAATTATACAAGAAGTCTCGAGGTTTGAATAAAGATTGATAGTAAAAGTTTGAAAGTAAATATGTTTTAAGAAAAATAAATATGTTTTCTTTACTTATACGTGAAGTGTCGTGATATTGTACACTGAGGGGAAAATAAAAGTAAGTTCCGGTTTCTCTTACTAAAGCTTGTCTTTGCTTAGAGCAGTATTAATTACCTATAACGTAGCATGCATTTTTATTATGATACTATTCTTACTTCCAAATTCTTCTTGTACAATAAAGGGAATGACATTACCGCTCTAAGGATTGCTCTAGCAATTAAACAAAATAGTTTCTATTCAAATGTGTGTATGTATGAATATTTCCCTTTAGTGTACAATATTGTTTGCATGCTTAATTGCTAATAAGTACACGAATATTGTAATTTTTCATATATTTTTAATGGTTTTGTTTAAAACGCCAAATTCGCGTTCGATGTTCATTTTATTTGTGCTAAAATTTATTTTTTCATATTTTCTGATGATTGCATTTATCGCAAAAATAGTAAAACTAATTTTGATACTATTGTTACACCTTAAGTAAAAATAAATCCTTCCTTTACAGAAACTGGAGTACTTTACAAAAATCCTGCGCCTAATAATGTCCCTGCACCGAGATATAATGGAGCTCCAGTTACAATGTTCCCACGACATTCAGGACCCGAAGCCATTCCGAGTACGTCCAAAGATTAACGCCGAGATCACCATGAAATGACAAAGAGACCGGCTGAAGTATACAGTCAGTGTCGAAGTTCCAGATGGGAACTGTCAGGACAAGGGTGAATTGGATTGTAATGAACTGGATATTTAATTGTTCATCGTAAGGCTGTATTAGGCAAACGGTTTGCGGCTAGGTTTAGATTGAGTAAGTTATCGATGCTTTTCGCAGATTAAATTAGAGATGCAACTAAAGCCGAATACTGTATATTTGGCCACGCTCTCGGCCGAAGCGCTGAATGTTCGGTGACCAAGGTGGGTTCATCAAAATGTGAGAGGTTTTTTTTCAGGATTGGTATTTGTTATTCGCCCGAATAGTACGCAACATTCAGTTAAATACTAAAAAACGTAGCCGAATAGGCCGAATACCGTATAGTTGCCTAAATAATTCTGGCGTATTAGTTAAAATAATATGGTTCATTGATTGCTTGCCATGTACATACCTACTGTTTGTCTACTGTGGCCACGCCCAAACCAACTTTTGTGATGGATAAATAGGTTACTTGATATTTGATGTTGTGAAAAAAGGGGTACAAACCCATAGAAAAATATTAAAAAATAACTGTGTTAAATGTAACTACATTTTTTATTTGCTATTGTTTTATACTGAACTATTGACAATTTTTGTCCGCATTTAGCCCCAAAAGTATTTTAAGCAGTAGCTTGAAATATGTCTTCCTTTCCAATTTCAAACCATTGTGCTGGTTAAGAACTGATTGATAGTAATAAACTCGATTTGTTGGAATTTTGATAAAAATGTAACTTAATATAAGGAAATGGTTGTAAGTTCGGGATTAGGAATAAAAATATGAATAAAGAGGTTCTAATGGATAAAGTAGAAAGTTTTAATACTAAAAACTAAACATATTGAGTTAAAATTAAAGCAGTGAGCTAATTTAGCAGCGAAACATGCTGATGCAATGAAAACTGAAAAAGTTTCGAGAAGCAATATGAAATTGTTTGGTCAAATGAAACTAAAGAAACGTCCACTTTTTAAACACTTATGAGCTTGAAAATTGGTCAATGTTGCTTTTAAAACTTTTTAAATCTAATTATATACTCAATTGTCCCAATTTATTAGTACTATGCACCTGAAAATCTTTATCCCTATTGGGTTTTCAAAATCTTAATGTTACAAATCTTCACCTATTTCTCTTCAAACGTCGCTTGGTATAACTAGATATAATGTTATAAAATAAGGGCAATGCTGCGAAAGAATTAGTAATAGATAAAAAACAAATCAGGTCTATGGTCAAATAATAATATTTATAAATGTGTATGTAGAAATATTATCTATGCATTAGTAGAATAAATCAGCCTGCAATGCCCCCACTGTTGGGACACAGGCTTCCTCTCTTCGAGAGGGAGTGGTGGATCTGTGCATTAAAAAAGGATTAAATATCTTGATACGTAGATAGATGAATAGTAGCAAAAAATAGTACTGTTTGTGAAATGTCTAAATGTTTAATGAATTCAATAGGATCTGTGAAAAATCAACCAAAAAAACTTACGTGCTCAATTTAAAAAAAAAAAGGTGTTTCCGATTCTAGTACCTAAATGTTATAATAAAATAATTGTGATCTTAGATATCGATGTCTATTTATATCATGGTTGTGTAGTTGCGAAAATAGTATTTAAATAAATGTAGATAAATGTGTTAGCCGTCAATTTCAGATATGTGATAGTTTTTGTAGTCAAACTCTCATTGTATTGTGAAACGGTTCCATACTGTTGCTTATCACAAAGCTACCAAACTAAGATACACTCCAAAATACACTTTTGTAGTATACAATCAAGGGACGTTTCCCTCTAGACATTGGCTCATAACCGCTTGACCCACGAAGAGAAACGTGATAAGCAACATTAGCCTCTATGTGTTGTAGAAATCATAATTTTATTCCAAAGAATCTTTAATCAAAATGATTACAAGAAAAGTCCATTAAGCATATAACAAGTAGACGAAGAAGCAAAAATAACAAAGAAAATACTTAATATTAAGTGCAAATGTCGAACGCTTCGATTAAATAAAAAATATTTTGCAAATCTTTGTAACCATGAGTAATTGCGTAACACACTAACAATTGCAATTTGACAACATTCATTGCGTTATTTGCGTTGTCGAGCAGACATTTGTTTTCAAACATATGATGAAGCAATGGATTAGGCATTTTCTTTGAACATCCTTCAGATTGTGAAAGAAAGTGTGTTGCACAATCGTGGTGCGGATTAAAATTTGTTAAGTACGTCGTGAAAGAAGTGAAGATAGCTTTAAATAAAACAAAATGGCACTTACGCTTGTGTATTTAAACAAATATAAAAACGGCAGTCAATTTGAAAGGAATTAAAACAAAGCTTGGATTGAAATGAAAAAAAAAAAAATGTCTACAGGTAATTCATAACATATCATAGGTTAAGCATCGCGTATTGTTTTAGTAAATATACCTACTGATATTTAAATGAAAAGAACATAATTTATAAAAATATATTTATATTTATTGTTTTATATGTACTTATAATTATTTGAAAATATAAAGACTGTTAGAATTTGTGTTATATTATAAATTCGGACATTCCATTTGCGGATATGAATCGTTTTGTTAAATGTCTGATTTGATGTTATTGTCTACTTCATAATTATATTTTGTCACTTGTAGCCCACCTAAGTTTATGATTTGGATTTTTATGTTTATCATCACCCGTTTTGGAATATATCTGTGCAGAAGAGTTATTGCATAAACAATAATTCAAGACTGAATTGACATTGATACATATTGCAGATGACCTATTTTTACGTTAACAATACAAGGTGGAGACGGCAAGGGCAATAAACTATTAGGCGCAGTTGTCTCAAACGATTGGTTAACGTAACATACGTAGGTCAAATAATAACGAGTAAGTAATCGTAACTATTTGACGTACGGCAAGGCCATAAATTTTAAATAGTCATTTGAAACAACGCTTTTTTGGTTTGAAGATAGTTAGCGCCATTTTTGACGTATAGCGTGCGTCAAGTGGACTAGAAACAATTCGCCCTTACTTGTATAATTATGTCATCATAATAATGGGCATCTCAGGTAAGACGTAAATATTCAGTCTTCACATATACGTCTTACCATTTTTGGCCACGTACAAATCTGAGCGTTAACCCGCGGCAAAAAATTTGCGCCGCATTCTGCTCCAATTTATGGTTAGCGCCTCATTGAAAGGGGCATTTTTATGCAGTTTGCTTCATGATAGTAAAGCCAGAAAAATTAATTGCTAACTGGATTAACTACCAAGTTAAATGGTCTATACATTCAAATCATAACAGTCATTCTTTGACAGTTGAACGCAATGGCTACACTGACCTCTAATAAACAAGTACGCTGGACTGATTATAGATACTATACGAAATAACAGTGTTTTTTTGTGCCGATTCAAAGCGCCCCGCTCGACCGTCTCAGGAACTAAAATTGACACATTGTTGCAAATGGTCGTCGTGTTGTTTTGGTACGTCTCTGATGATTTAGTCCCAAATCTTGGATTAAGACTTTTTTTTTGTATCTTGTGTTTACTACAAGATATTTAGAACATTCATCGTGAGAGTATGCGCATTTTGTAAAACTCGCTATGAAAAATAATAGTTCCACGGAGACTCCCGCTGCTCAGCGCCAAAATGGCGAAAATCAAATGTCTTCGTTTTGTCATCGATAGTTTGATGTCCAGCGTACTTGTATAATATAGGTCGGTGGCTAAACACGGCAAGTTGACGTTTGGTTTCAATCAATCAATCAACTCAGCCTATCGCAGTCCACTGCTAGACATAGGCCTCTCCCAGGCTGCGCCACAACATTCTGTCTTCCACCTTCCGCATCCAGTTCGTCCCAGCTACGTTCTTTAGGTCGTCCGTCCATCTAGCTACGGGGCGTCCTACACCACGCTTGCCGATACGCGGTCTCCACTCCAGGACTCGTCTGCTCGACCAGCCATCGGTCCTTCGACAGACATGGCCAGCCCACTGCCACATCAGTTTGCTTACTTTGCAAGCTAAGTCGGTTACTCCGATTCTTTTCCGGATATCATTCCTGATTTTATCCTTCAAAGGGACTCCAAACATAGCTCGCTCCATAGCGCGCTGAGCGACCTTGAATTTGTGGACCAGCCCGACCGTCAGTGTCCACGTTTCCACTTTGGCATTGACGTCCCCCATAACAACGTTGTAGTGGGCCTTTGTCGTACTGTGCACTGCCTTGGCAATATCCTCGTACATAGCCTTGGCTATCTCGTCAGAGCATCTTGAAGTCACCGCACATACCTGTATCACTTTCATGTGGTACCTGTGACTGGGTACGCTACCCGTCTTGACACACTACTGATTACCACAACGCTGCTAGTGATTTTCTTGTTGACTAGAAAGCCGACACCGCCTTGGGAGAGGTGATCACCTTCGCGGAAGTAGAATAGGTGGCCTGAATCCAGTGTTATCGTGTCCTCCCCCTGTCTTCGGACTTCAGATAACTCCAGCATATGCCAGTTAATGCGACCTAACTCTACCTCAAGTTCGGCAAGGTGATGGTCCAGTCCAGCCTCATTGAACGTAAATTATACGTAGCCATATCTAGTCGTCATTGGTAACCTGCCGTAACCCAGGGATTCTTCGCACCCCCCGTTCCGCCGTTACCGTGACCGCTACCTTAACCAGGAATAGCGGGACCACCGAGAACTGGGGGCCTTTGTTTTGGCACTTTGGTCATGTGGAAGGCTTAATGCCCATAGTCACCACGCTGGGCATGTGGGTTGGTGACCGCAGGCCAAGCCTTTCGCAGCGCTGATGCTGCTGCCCGTCATCGTTCTGGAGAATTTAGATTGACTTGTGGGACAGTTATACCGCCATCGGTCGGTCGCCAGCGCCTCGTCTGTCAGTGGCGGAGTGTACCGCGCGCAGGTGAGGTTGACGTTAGGTGAGTCCGGTTGTTATGTGTCTTACACCCCATTTGGTGTCAGTTTGCAATTAATTTCTCTGACTGTAACTAATTAGTTACAGTATCAAACCTTTCAACAGATTAACCTAGAAATTCTACACTTTTGAATCACTTTTTAAAATGTCTGCCATTATAAAATAACTCCTAAGTAGATTTTTACAGTACAGTCGACCTCGAAATTGCTTCAACTTAGGGCGGCCTAAGATTGAATGTCACTTTCGTGTCATAAAACGATAAGGTCTAGTATTAGTTAGTAGTAGTTGTCTGTGTGACAGTTAGATATTTTTAACCTTATTGAAGCATTTTTTTTTTTGGAATTTTAAGGGCTGCCTCGTTGGTATAAATGTCGCAAACGCTACTCCTGAGCATGAGGTCCTGGGCTTAATTACCGGGTCTGGCAAAGTATTATTGGGGTTTTCCATCTGGAATTTCTCAGTAGCAGCACGGAGTCTAGATTTATGCCAGGTTGATGGCAATAGGCTCGCCCTACCACATGGCACTTAAACATAACTGGCGAAATGTGGGTGTAGTATGGATGCAGCATGCAGCTCTGCCTGACCCTTCGGGGAATACAGGTGTCGTGTTATGTAGACAAAAGTGCTATAGCAAGTACAAGGTCGACTGTACGTCCACTGTCATGGGCTAAGTTATAAAATGTTCGTATATAGTATACTACTCGTATGTCCGTTGTCGCTTACGTCCGTGTTAAATGTTCTACGCTTTGTTGTGTGTCGCTAAATATACGTTGCACATGAATACAGTGTTTCATTTCTATATATTTGTAATGTGAATTTCACCCCAAAATATTAAAAAAAAAAAAAGGAGTGCGATCGGGGGGCAGGAATGAAGTTCCTTACGTGATACTAGCTCGTACACACACTGGTATATAATAGAAATAGACAGGGAGAGAGATCCTGTGAATTTAATACGCGTTTTTAATACAAAGCTATCCAGTATAGAATAGAATACTCTTTAGTTACTCTTTTTTTTTGTCTAGTATAATTATTTAGAAGCTCTCACAAAGCTGACGCCATCATGATTTTTTTTATTTTGACCACGCTATCGGCGTTAGCACTATTAAAAACCTTGAAAACGACACCCATGAAGAAAGCATTTAAAGTTTCCGCAGCCGCCATTTTGGATTTCCATTTTGAGCTTTAGCGCCCTCGAAAATCATGAAAACTATCTCTCTCTCTCTCTCTCTCTCTTTCTCTCAGACAGAGAGAAAGTCGCATGGAGTGATTTCCACCAGTTTATTCCTACCGCAAGCAGCGATAAAGGACATCGTTCCAAAAAATGTGGGAAACCAAAATAAAACAATGAAGTAACAAGTCTTTAAAGCTTTAATTTGACTATTAGAGATTCATAAATTACTACTCCCTGGTTCGGTGCTGTTCCACAAGCGATGAGACACTTTATATTGTGTCCTGCGTGTCCTGTCGTCTGCACGTTACAGGAACTGGTGCATGCAAATTCTACGCTGACTCCATTTAGATTGTCATCGACAGACCAAGAAGGACAGTCGGTTCTTTTATCCAAAAATGTACTCCCTCTAAAAAAAAAATCTACTCTCTCTTTTCCGATTTGTTTGAACTCAAAGTTATAATCATTCACAATTAAAAATCCTTTGAAAGCGTTGTAAAGATCCGCCCTCGAGCCCTTTTCTAAAAAGAACAGAAATTACGATTTTCTGAATAATCAGTTTCATCTACGGTTTCAACCGATCTCGAAAGTTACCTACATCCGCAAATAAAGACCAACCTCTATATTAAACAAGTCAATACTCTACCCGTTTACTATTACTTACTTAAACATTGACTTTAACACTGATTGTTTGATGAGCACGCAACTACATCGGAAAGTAAAGAAAAATAAACAACAATAATGACTTCACCATATGTTCGTCACGTCACGTCTCAGATTGAGCCGAACGCTGGCTCACTCAAAACACTCATAAAATCTTAAGTAGTTTACACTTCGCTGTTTTATTACCAACTGTCGAATAACACCTATATTTTTCACAGGAATGCATTAACTCACTGGCATCTGATGACCACACTGGCATGGACTCCTTTCATGAATGTCTGCAAGAATACGGCGAAGGCCTAGAGGTAGTACAAATATGCCTTGAGCCTGAAGAAGCTTCTATTAAAGATGATGAACTATCAGCACTAGGAGATCTTAGTCTTGAAGAATGTAAGAAGATAAAAAAAGATCTAATTATAAATGTTAAAACTGAAATCAAAATTAATGGAGTGACTGAGTTGAAGTTTTCTAAATCTGACGAGTCTTTAGATGAGCATGACGATGATATGACAATAACTGAAGATGATATCCTCGTCGCCCCTAGAGAACTTCAAGATCCCAGAAGTAAATCTGCTGACAGAAAGGAAGATGGTGAACGGTGTTTGTCTAAACAGCAAAGTAAAGATATTTCTACTTCAGACGAAATGGTTTTTGCAGTCACTCCGACGGGTCTAGAAAGAATAAGTTTCGATAAGTATTGGAAAGAAAGTGACGTGAAAATAGATAAGGAATTAGTTAAAGTAAAAAGTGATGAAAGTTGGAAAGAGTGTCTCAATTCCCCAAACGAAGTCACAGGCAGCTTCTACGATGCAACAACAAGAATTTCCGTCCAGGAAGAGAATAGTTCCCTACTGTATATAGATCACGAGATTGACGGCTATGAAACATGTTTGGATGAAGATTCGTCATCACAGAAGTGTACAGTAAAAAACGCTCGTAAAATGAACGGGGATACTGACATCAAAGAGTTTAATAAACACGATGAAAAAATAGTAGTTAAAAACAAAGACAACGAAGTAAGTGCCAAAACAGTGAAGGAACAGAACACTGCCAATGCGACGGGTGGTGATTACGCCTCATATAGCCACCCGTACGTCCACGAACATATAATAAAGCAGATGAAATCATTGAGGATAGAACCTCTTAACGTAACCGTACATAAAAAGAAAAAGAAAGAAAAAAGTCCAACAAAGCCGTCCAAAAAAGAAAGGATACAATGCGTCGAATACTATAACGATCAAGCTGAATGCTTGAAAGAAATACGACAACAAAAGCTAGAAGAAGAAGAGAAAAGGCACAAAACAGATTATAAGCACAAAGAAAAGAAACACAATGAAGAACACAAGCACAAAAGAGAAAATAAGCACTCAGAACACAAAAGAAATACAGAAACAAGTCTTGTGGTAATTGATAGGAAGATACATATGGCACAGGAACCTAGTGAAGAATCTACGGACCCCGAAACGAACTATGTACCGGGTTGTCACAAGTGCTTTTTGGAGAACTATGCGTATGCTATAACTCAAGCATACATGGCCGAAGCAAATGAGTGTAAATATTGTGATGTGATTCGGGAGATGTTGGAAGTGCCTAAGAGTGCGAGTAGACGGGGTTCGGCCCCGGCTTTGGTGAACTTGGACAGCAGTTCTGAGACTGATGAGGAAGATCTTCTGATGGTGCCCATGGTGAAGGACAGGAGGAAGTCTGCGGGTATCCTGAAGTATCCCCTGTCTTCGAGGAGGCCTAGGTGAGTTTAGTTTTTTTGATGTAACTGTTTTACGATTTTCCCAAGGAATACATTAGGAAAAAGTTTACCTATTCCTAGCGTTAGGGGTCATCTACGGCCTTTGTTATCAGGACATTCAATTTGTTGTGGAACTCTATTTGTAGTCCTAGATAATTATGTAGGTTTTTCTGGTTAGGATTATAAACATTGTTGTCAGTGAGACAGCTCAGGTTTTCTCTGTAAAGTAGTTTATAGTACCATGTGTCACGCCAAATTATTCTACAGAGTTAAATCAATTAGCTAGCGAATCTCCGCAGACGTGATGACGTGATGACGTATATCTAAATACGATCAAATTAAAAAAAAAAAGTTGTTTTTTGGAAACCCATCACGCCCGTGAAGTATACACAAAAATAAATAATAATAAAAAATAAATAAATCATGTCTGTGGAATTTTGCTAGCTAATTTAATTTGATCCTATATACATGAAGTAGCTGATAATCCTCTACGCTATCATTCCCACAGTTAAAAATTAATTATAAAATACAAACATACGGTGCACCGCAAAAGATTTCCTGCCTACTCGTACCTAATGCGATGAAGCCCCACTGAAAGGACAGGCTTACGTCTATCTGTTTACACCTTTATTACTGACCGCCATTCAAAAATCAACTTTATCTTACCGACTACATAGTCTTATTTCGTTCAACAGTCATCAGCCTCTGTCCTAAGCACATTGGGCAGATGAAATTGGACTCTATTTGTGGTTGGCAAAAGTGAGTTTTCGCTTGTGTTTGGTTGGGAAGGTTGATCTTATAAACGTGCTCACTCTAATATTGTCGTCAAGTTCAAGTTGTCAAAGTCATTGTTGAATTCACGTGATCTAGTAGAACATGGAGGTTGAAGTCGTATGAAATTGATACAATACCCTTAAACAGGGTAAATAAAAGGGTTATAACGACACGTTGTATGTAATTGCAGTGTTTTTCCTAGACCGGCGAGTAAAGTATTTGAGCTTCTTATATTCATTACCTAAGAAAAAAAAGAAATTACGTTTATTTGCGGCAAACATGACGCAGAAAAAGAAAACACAAACACAAAAAAACATCAAGTTGGGGGAAAACATACGTCACATCCATGCAAAATGGCAATTGCTCAGCATAATGCTAAGATCCTATGCAAGACAGAGCTGGTTTTCTACTACAGCCGGTGTTGACGTGATAAGCTAAAAACAAAATAAGAAACTTACTACCTATTAGCTGCTTTGTTGAAGAAAAACATAATCGACGAGCACTAAATTATCAAGAAGAATACCCCATCTTTTGTAGAACAAAGAAAATGTGGAGGTTTCTCCCTTTAGCCTAATGAACACAAGTCACTTGTGTATCGAAAAATGTATATATAAATTCAACATTAATGATGTAACAATATAATTGTGACCATGGAGTTTCTTGTCCGTTCTTCTCCATAGGTACCTACTAGGGCAACTAGCTTCATATTTCTGACTGACCGACTCCTTGACAATTCAAAAATGCCTGTAAAAGGCTTTGAGTTTGAGTTAAAAAACCGCGGTTACTACATTAAAACGTCTTTACATTTAAAAGGTCTAACATTGCTAAATCAGCAGCCGAAAAACAACGTTCAGTTGTTGAATATAGAAACTCCTCCCCAACAATCATCATTGCTCCATTACAATCAATAAAGAAATAGGTACCTACAATGGGCACCGTAGCTAGCATTATCCACGTGAATTCTAAAACGTTAAAATCCGCCTCATCAAAACTCAAACTCAAATCTTTTATTTCAAATAAACAGGCACTTTTGAATTGGGTAGTTGCATGATATTGAATACTATATATTCTAGTAGATAATATATCCACACATGTAATACAATAATAGAATTCGAAATCAAATTTGAAATCGGTCGAAAAATAAAAAAACTTATAACTTATAGAAACTTTTTGTCTATCTCTTTCTCGCAAAACGAAGTTTTGCAAGTAATTTATATGGCGATACTGAACTATGACGTCACAATTCAGTATTTCCCTCTCTGTCTAATTGAGAGTTTTGAACGCTCATAACTTTTCAATTTTTAAAAATATTAAAAAACTGTTTATACCAAGCTATTAGTGAGGTAAACAAGCTTCAATTTAAATAATAAAAAAAAATTAGTCAACTCGCGGATTGTCAAGGAGTCGGTCAGTAAGAAAGTTGAAGCTAGTTGCCCATTCCAAAGCGTAGTTACTTATGGAGAAGAACGGACAAGAAACTCCACGGGCACTCTTTTAAATCATAAAATTGTTACTAAAAATTGGTAATATCATTAATGTTGAAATTATACATGTGAGAACGATGTATCAACGCGCGTGCACGTTAAAAGCGTCCGTAATAAAGAAGATAACTAAAAAAAAATTCAGAAATTGAAATAAGACGTGGCAGCTAAGAGATGACCAGCCCATACTGACGGCACCCGTTCACGAACATGACGTATGGAAAACAACCATGATCCAATCGTCCAAATGACCTTTTCACCCCCAACACAACTGTTATTTTCACTTCTCACAATCAATCTTCCTTTTTTTTTGTTTCCTGGGGAAATCCTCATCTCTGCCTGGGAAGGAACGGAGGTTTATGTCGGACTACTACTGACTAAAACCCCACTGAATCATCTAGTACCATGAGTCGGAGGCCCAGGAGATACTTGGACATTCGCCGCACTGATGACTGACTGATGCAGCTGAATACCAGTATTTAAATGGAGCGACCTATATCATATCTCCACAACCCAGTAACTGGGTAACACGATACTCCATGGTGAGACTTGTTGTCAGACTTTCGGGCTTCTAACGCCCCGAAACAACTGTCAAAGATCCACGAATGACAGCTGGGACCAACGGCTTAACATGCTTTCTAAGGCACGGAGGGGTTTAGTAAAGATGGACCTATCTACGGAACGACCGCAACAAGAGTAGCTTAACCTGATTGATCGACCCGTGCAGCTGTAATTACTCAGCCACGTGCCCTCTTGGTATCATTATGCACATGAATGCTAAAAACGTCATGATCCACCGCATCAAAACAAACATTATAATCCAATGATCAAACTGACCTTTTCACTCCACTTTCAAAACTACCTGAATAATTCACATATTCCTACCATTTTACTAATTTTGCTAAGTGGGTCCCACTCTTGGGATGCGCTGGTATTAATGTAATGAACTACTGATCTCAGGGGAGCGATTTATTCAATAATATATCGTTCAATTTAGAGCTGTTTCCTCGGTATGCGAGCGGTGACATGGAAGGAAGGGCCTGTTGAATAGAACTGCTTGTTTTTTGCAGAATACTTTGTAAGGACGTTGTAATGATAGTATTATGATGAATTAGCATTTTAAAATTATCCCACGAGTAGAGAGAGTCTTTCGGGATAATAAGTAGGTTTCCTATGTCTTAACCCAGTCCAATGGTCAATCCTTGTGACTAACATCCAAATCCGTTTATCGAAGTCAATATTTAACGTTAAAATGTAATACAGGATACATTTTTAACCAGTCCGCAAAACGTAACCATGAATTCAGTACATAATTCTGAACCCCCTGCAAGTCAGCAGTTTTATAGAAAAGTGCAATACCTACGCGGTCAAAACATATGGAACAGCATTTTTTTTTTTTTTAAATAACCGATGATAAATTTCAACGCAGGGTTGAGAATCATTTACGGAGTCCACGGTAACAAGTTGCACGGTGATGTCCCTGCCACCTGTATGCCTTTTAAAAGTAACCTATAAACTAACGAGTCGCTTGAAACTTCGGATATTTCGCAAAATGGGTACAAAACAACAGAAAAACAGCTAACCAATCGTGGCTGACTTCTAATTTTAAGTACTAATGACAACTCTCCTTGGCCTTAATTACCTTTGCCATACGTGAGATAACATCGACATACAACTTTAATCTAACATCACACCTGTATGAGCCGAAGGGTCAGACAGAGGTGCATATTAACTGTTAAACCTTTCGCCAGTAATGTGTATGTCCCATATAATAGAGGGCGAGTCTGTTGCCATGAACCGGGCAAAAATTCAAACTTCTAATTCCTACTGACAAATTACAGTTAGTAAAAACCCGGCTTGGAAATCGAACCTGGGACCTCATTCTCAAATTGGGACTACTAGACTAACGAGGCAGTAAACAAAAGACACACCTTTGTATTGTATGAAACAATCTATCTAACCGGATGCAGCAGACTGCCTAATGCGAATCATGTTTAAATTAACAACGACACTGACTATTCAATATAGTAATTCTCGGGTTCAGTTGCAATTTGCAAAGCTTTCGGTAACTACATATTTACGTAGCAGTTGATAATGATGTCTTCATACCAGAGCGCACCACACAACAGAGGCATGAAATCTTGTTTCTCCGGGAGGAAGGACTAAACATCAGTCAAAGTCACATTAGACATCAGTCGACTACCTCTTTGAATTACAAAGTTTCCATTTATATTTATACCATCGAAACAAACCGCACTACTCAGCTGGATCTATGGAAAAGTAAAAACGAATGGTTTGGTATTTGTTTTTTTTCTTTTTCAATTAAAAGAAACAAGGGGATCAGCAAAAACCTGTTGTTGCGATGCTTTTGGTTGATGAGCGTAGGTAAACGCTTCTATAGCGGACGAGTACTATGCGGCCTACCCAAATGTCCTTTCATTGGTATTGTTCGTCGAATCGTAAGGCTCCTCAAGTTCTGAGTTGAGCTGCACGATTTTTGACAAATGCGTGCACTGACTGGACAGGTCCGCTCAATCTGTGTGGTTCTTTACTCAAAAGACCATTTCAGACACTAATCTACATGGTCTTCACATTATCTGACCAAGATTATGTCTGGACTTTAAAAGAGACTGTGACCTCTGAGTTTGTTTCGGCCTTTCTTCTCAGAGTAGTCAGATAGGAAACGCCGACCTCATCTAGTTTAAAAAAATATGATTGACATGTAAAAGTGTTTGTACAAACCTACTTACAGAAAATAAATCATTTAACATTTATCATTTATGAGTGCTGCAAGCAGGAATAGTACTTACAGCGGTCAGGTATAGATTATGGCGGTAGTAAACCTCTGCCTTAACCTTCGAGGGTTACAGACGTGATGTTTATGTTATGAAACAATCTATTGTATCACCTGAAACAGCCAAACCAAGATTGAATTTTTTTAAGAATTTGATAACATTTTCTACTTACCTAAACGAAATCGCGTGACCTGACTATCCTTGGAGACAGTAAATAATGAAATGGCAATGTTCTAGCTTATAATAAAACCGTTGTGTAGAAAATTAATGAAAAATAAAATCCAGGCCCACGGCAGCTTATGTAGGATTAAAGAAAACACTAGTGATGCGACAATAGGCTGGTTTGTGTGTCAATATCGATAGTTTTGAAGGTTGACGATAACACTGACGCATAATTATTTCCATTTCTTAAACTTCTATTAGCTATAAATCTGTGGAGATGTATTTAGGTACATCTCTGCCTAACCCTTTGGGGATTACAGGCGCGATATGTTATGTATTTTTGTAATTATATGTTTGCTGTGTCAAAATTCACACACACATTGTTACTATCTAATTGTTTTTTACATTGTTACTCCATCAGTCAGGTTCCCGAGAAACATACAGAGTTCCAGCTCCCACTTTATATTGCACTCATAGATTACTCAAAAGCTTTTGATAGCATCAGCCATACATCAATTTTCATCGCCTTACAGAATCAAGAAATAGACACCACGTACAGACGCCAGCACATCAAGTTACTACAATCTGTCAAATTTATTTAATAGATTTTCAACTTTATCGCTAAAGCCTAAGGTTCAAAATTGATTGGGAAAATTTGTCACATTCAGGTAGCTTGATGGGCTGGCGTCTGTACATAAACCTTTTGCAAAATATTTACAGAAACAGCGTCGCAGCTATTAAACTCAGTTCTAAGACAGGACCGTCTTTCCAGATCAATAAAAGAGTTAAACAAGGAGATCCGCTGTCTCCGAAATTATTTACGGCCATTCTGGAGGAAGTCTTTAGATAGCTAGTAGCAGGCTGCGCTGAAAGGGGGATTACGGTTGGACAAAAGAGATTATCTATTTAAGATGCCGACGATATTATCCTTTTTTCGTCTTCAGTCTCCGAGCTGACTCAGATGCTAGAAGATCTGAGCACTTCAAGCCTAGAGGTTAGACCTCAAATGAATAAGTCACAGACCAAGTTGATGACGAACAGCGTGCATCGCTGGTTCACCGTGGCAGGTGGGGAGGTTTAATTATGTCGATGAATATCTTGGTGAAATAGTCTCTTTCCAGATAAGACAAAACAAAGAAGTTACAAGACGCACCGAAAATGTCTGGAAGGGCTATTGAGCCATGAAAGATCAAATGAAGGGCGATCTTCCACATCCGCCAAGAGAAGACTCATTGACATGTGTGTTCTTCCCGTCCTTACGTATGGTTCTCAAATATGGTCTTTGACAATTCAGCAGAGGTCCACGCTTGAGGTTTGCCAGAGAGCTATGGAACGGAGTATTCTGGGTATATAATAGTATTGTGGACCGAGTTAAAAATAAAACAATCCATTCCATCACTAAAATAACTCATGTCACTCGGAAAGCTGCCACGCTTAAATGTAATTGGACTGGACACACCTGCCGCATGTCAGACGATAAATGGGCCAAACTTACGACCCAGTGGGTCCCGCTTAGTGGCAAACGACTTCGCGGCAGGCTCAGGCGGAGATGGTGGGATGAGCTGGACTCCTTTGATAAAGATTGATCTTTCGCAGCTCTGGACAGAGATAGGTGGAAAGAGAGTAGGGAAGCCTTTGCCCAGCAGTGGGATATTAAAGGCTTAAAAAAAACATTGTTACTCGTCTAATTTAACAACAGTAAGATATAACTTTTACTTTGTTACATTATAAAAGACTAGCTTTTGCCCGCGTCTTCGCCCGCGTGTATGTCGAAAAATATCCAACGGGAACGTACTACCGGGATTCACTAATATTAAAAAAATAATAATATTAGTGATTTTAACTTAAAAAATAAAGAATTTTAACTAAACACAAAATGTCATTCCCTTTTCACCCCCTTAAGGGTTGAAATTCTAACAGCACCGTTGCGTTAGCTTCCAACCATAAGCTGAGATGGTAAATTTATTGATTTTTAATTCGAAATTAAGGACTTTCCATACACAAATCCATCCCCCTTTTTAACACTTCGGGGGTAGAATTATCAAAAACGTTGAGACTTGTATGAATTAATTTTCAATCGTCAGCCTAAACACAAAATTTGAAGATCCTCACTTCAAAACTGACGGACTTTCATATAAACTTCCATCCCCTATTTTACCCTTTTAGGGGTGGGATTCCCAAAAATTCACACACACCAACAAGTTTCATGTCTACGACCGGCAGTTTGAGCTGTGTGTTGATATATCACCAAGTCAGTCAGTCAGTCAGTCAGTCAGTCAGTTTATCATTTTATATAATTATATAGATTCACATTATTAAGTACCACTAAGAAAACAACTCAATATATTGTCATTCACACTAATTCAAACTAGATAAATAAAAAACTTCGAAATAAAAAGAAACATACATTCCTGAATTTCTTTGAGAAAATTGACCGTGACTCAACCTATCGTTAATCAATTATACAAATGGCTTTAAATTCCGGTGTGCAGATAAATACACGCCAACAAATTGATGTTTCAACGTGAACATAATCGGTCATTACCAAAACATCTTGACATGTTGTGGCGGCACCACTTTCTTAGCCAAAAGTCATTGGTATGTCAAATTCAGTATGGTAAAATTTAGTTCGTTATATCGCCGTCGATCTAGTTAAACTGGTCGGTCTGCTCTGTTTACTTTAACTACGTTTACATACCAACGCATAAAACTTAAAGATTTACGCTGTAAACTATTAAAATGAATTATTTGTAACGTTTTTATGTTTTCTTTAACAGTGCTTTGAACTCTTGAAGTAACTGCGAAACGCCAACAACATCGAACGGAGTCTGACAATTTATCAACGATATTATTAAAAAAAGTTTTCATTATGTCTGTCTGTTTGAACAAATATTGCGATCATCAATCAGTCTGTTGATTATGACGATATCCCTTGTTATTTGTAGCGTGCAGTCATTTATTTTATGGAATTGCACGTTCACTGATTTTTACTTTATATGAAAGAAGTTAGTAAAATAAAAACAAACAGTTGAAAATAATCCTGTTTGTGAGTACATTATCACTAATGAGTTTGCTAAAATTGTGAATAAAAAACACTAACTAAAACACTATCTCTCACCTTAAGCGTCATTTATTATGTTTTTTGCACTTGTTTTATGATTATCATTGTGTATGTTTATATGTATAGATAAGTATATTTTTTGTGTAGCTATGTATTTATTGTATATATGTAAATAGTGCACCACAGGCTATCTGCAGTATTGTCTCTCCTTTATCCCTCAATCCATCCAAAGGTTGTCTTTAAAAGATCGCTTTTAGCGATAAGACCGCCCATTGCATTATTCTAAATATTATTTTTTTTTATGGTATTTTTTCCGGTGACATAATTTTCGTAAATTATTTTGTACTAGTGGTACATAATATCTATATAAATAAAACAAAGTAGACTCAAGAACGGCTAGACCTATTATTATGATCTTTGATTTTTTTGGTTTCCTGCGCCCGAATAGCAGAATAACTATTAAAACATGGGAATTAATGAATATAATTAATTTTCTCATATATTCGTTCTTTATTGATCCTGAGGCGACAAAGTTCAGTGAGTCAGCTAGTAATACAAATAAACGTTTATTTCACCAACAAGAGATCGTAGTAAGCACAAAATAATGAACATACAATTACTTATACACATAAACGTTATTACAAACTCCGATTGCACAGTACGTGAACATATCGCAATGTACTACAATTGCAGAATCGTGGGAGTCGTAACTCCTCAAACGCATCATCATCATCTTCATCGACAAATCACTCCTCGACAAGTCGCATCACTATTAGAAAATTGTTAATACCCGTAATTGAGTTATGGCCAAGCGACCTCAATGCTCCATTGTGGACTGTCAAGCCGCTGCTGGCAAACGTTACATATCGTCATTAGCCGACGTATTCGGCGAAAGGCCATCTTTTCGCCGAAAGTGTGGGGTTTCGCCGACAGTTTCGGCCAAGCCGGAGTCGGAAACATCGGATTGTTTGACATGTAGTGTTGGCTGACGGAGGATAGTGGTTACTGTATCGGTAAGTCGATCATAAATTAACTGTTAGATAATTTAATAAAAGAAATAAAGTTAAGTTTAACTGAAGGCCCATTCCCGCAATTAAAAACGTTCAAAATCTAGACGCAATCTCATCTCAGCGACAATCAATGTCAAAAACTTGTCAAAAATGTGGGGATTTTACAGTTATTTTTGACAGATTGAGACTGAGACCATATTGTGAACGTTCATAAAATCACGAGAATTGTCCCTCTGGCTTCAGCAGGATTTTAAAAAACGACCAAGAAACAAAGATTTGGATCGTCTCTTCATAATCCTAATTAAACAATTTAGTACATTGGGTTTAACCATTAGGAATTTCTCAGTAGCCTGGAGTCTGGATATGTGCCCGGTTGACAATAGGGTCACCCCTATTACATGGGACTTAAATATAACTGGCGGAATATGGGTGTACACCTCTGCCTAACCCTTCAGGAATTACAGGTGTGCCGTTATGTGTATGTTCAATAAATTTCCAAGAAATAGGTAGCAGTTGGATTTATAATGAATTATGGATCGAGATTCGATCCGACGATATCATCATTTTACTATTTTCCTTAAGGAGATTTATTTCACATACCCTAACTAATGAAGTTTTATAGAGACAACATTATCTAAAACCTCTGAATATTATATTTTTCCACACATTTCTAGTACTGAGCATGAGGTCCTGGGTTCGATTTCCAGGCCGGGCAAAATGTTATTGGGTTATTCCGTCAGGGATTTCTCAGTAGCAGTAGCGGCGTCTGTATTTGAAACCGGTTGATGGCCGCCCCCCACTATTCATCATCACCATCACCACTTCAGCCGAAAGACGTCCACTGCTGGACATACCTACAATACGCCTGCTATGATATAGGTAAACTGATGCTATGTGAATGTATTATAGACGTGACGATATGATGATTTTCATATTTTTTTACTGACTGTTTCTCTGCCTACCCCATAATTACATACAATGCCATGAAAGCGTGTGACGTATAATGCACTTGTATAACTATGTATTTTGTTGCGTAGTTCTACGTTCTCTACTTTCTCGCCCACCACGGGTCACTTAAAATAAATTGCAGAGCATTCTTCACTAAGTTACACCTCATTAGAACATAATTACCTTACTCTTGAAGATTCTTTTAAAATGTATATATTAGTCTAATGAGCTACTAAACCGTAAAAAAGTGGTGCTATTGATTTTGTGAAGTAAGAACAGATTATTTAGCATATCATAGCATAATCAGCCTACCAGCATAACCAGCCGTTGGTCCCGGTTATTTATTTATTTATTAAAACTTTATGCACAAGTAAAAAGAAGTACTGTACAAAGGCGGACTTAATGCCTGAGTCATTTTCTACTAATCAACCTTAGGGTGATGCATAGACAAAATATGTTATCATTCGTGGATCTTTGACAGTCGTTACGCGTAGTCGGAAGCCCGAAAGTCTAACAACCAGTCTTACCAAGGGGTATCGTACTACCCAGTAAGTGGGTTGTGGAGGTCAGATAGGCTGTCGCTCCATGTAAAATACTGATATTCAGCTGCATCCGGTTAGACTGGAAGCCGACCCCAACATAGTTGGGAAAAGGCAGGCAGATGATGACGAGCACAATCAGCCTATAATTTTCCCACTGCTGGGACACAGGCCTCCTAATCTATCACAAGCTCCGAGTGCGGGTTGGTAGATGTCATATGTCTTTTGTATTTTTGGTTGTAAGACTTGCCAATGTTTTCCTTCACTGTTTCGAGAGTAGTGGTGATGAAATAACTTACACATAGTAAAGCGTCTGCCTGGGTACGAACCTGCAACTCGTAAGTCGGAGCTGTTACCACTGAACCACCACTGTTCTAATAATTATTTATGCAGGTACAATACGAGTATTACAGATGGACTTGTAATTTTCAGGAATGGAGAGAAAATTGTTGTGGGTAGTTTTTACGAAAACTGACTTTCATTAGTTTGATAAACAATAATTGTGTGTCAAACTAATGAAAGTCAGTTTACCTAAAAACTACTCACAATAATTTTCTATCCATTCCTGGAGTATGACAGATTTATGACATGTAATGATAGACTTATTCATAAAAGTTGCTTAAAGTGAAGTAGTGATTACCGACTGTTTAACATACATTTTTGACATTTAAACGTCACTTAACTGTAATCATGGTTTATATATAAACCCCACTGTTTTAGGGGCAATAGAAAACTGCAATCTGGGTAAAAGAAAAACAATTGCCGGTCTGATCATGTCTACGTCACTGTAACCGTTTTTTAAAGTCCTATTTGAATTAAATTTGGCAACACTACCATAATGTAACTTCAAAGCTTGATTAAAGTAATATACAAAAGTGATGCTCAATCCCGCATTAGTCTAAAACTGCAACGTCTGCTACATCCCGCTAACACAATTTTGTGCTACGTTGAGCGGAAGAACTACTGAACAGGTGTGCATTAGCGATGCCTCATCAAAGTGGACGAAATTCTATTTAACTAGATAGCACCCTGTGATGAAGGTAGTGGGTAACCATAATGCCATTGGAATATTCACGAAAAAGAAAGAACGATTTCTTTTTTAGTCTCCACAAACTAAACGCAAAAAAAAACCATAAAATACGCCCATACAAAGTAGCCAAAAGCCTCGTATTCAACCAATTAAACTTTAACAAAAATACATTTTTGTCCGCGGAACTAAGGACCAGTGGTCAAATCCTGTCTGCGGAAATAAATACCATGGTCAAATCTTAAATTTAAGAATGTTTCAGGTATTCATGAATGTGGATGGCTATAAGAGTAGGGAAAGACCAAAGAAACGATGAACGGACTGTGAAAGATAGAAAATACATTTATTTAGCACAGACTAAAAAAGGCACACAACACAACATATTTTGATACAATAAAAAAAAAAGAAAACAAATAAAAACTGTTAGTGTATTGTAAGAAATTAGCAGGTAAGTGTGTTTGTGCATTTTTACGGTATAACACATGTGATAGTCATAACTAGGTAGAGGATGTCGTTATGGCCCAGTGACTAAGGCCGCCTCTCATGCACGAGGTGTGGGTTCATCCGGGTAAGTACCAATGCGACTTTTTCAATTCATATTTAGGTACTTTCTGAGTTTATCTTGGACATAATCAGTAATGATCAATATAAACTCGCGATGTTTAATGTTGTTCCTTGTTCACCGATGCTGAAATAGGTGACGGAAAACATCGCGAGGAACCCTGGACTTGTACACGGAGAGAAAAATTACTGTGCTGTCTCATAATCTGAGTGCATTTGAGTGGTAATGGAAAAATTACTATGCTAGCACAGTAAAAATTCTTATGCTGGACAGCAAAATTTATTGGACAAATAGTGAATTTTTCCCAATCTCACTCAGAAAATTTTCTGTAGATGTCACTTGCACTCACTTTACAGTGCCGAGCACAGTAATTTTTCTAAGAATTTTCTCTCCGTGTAGTTATTAAAAGTCTGAAATTGCCGACCCGTCTTGAGCAAGCGTGGCGATCAATGCTCGTGCATTCTCCGTATGAGAAGAAGCCCCTGCCCAGGAATGGGAGTAATAGACTGGTATTATTTATTTAATATCAACTTATAATTACTTAGGTAGCTTTGGGCAGCTTACAGACAGCAACAAAGTAATCTTTTACCAAGAGCTACAAGAAACAACAGAACATACTACGCAAACTGAAAATAATGACCCCGCCTCACGTGTCGCGACGACAATTTATTCCAATGATAAAGTCGCATGTCTCGCAAACGAAGCTAAATCGTTTCCCCACGCGGTCTGCACAGTGTTATTGTTACAAAACAATTGTTTTAATTACTTAATTGTAATTGTTATGTTCATCTTTATGACAGTAATGATGGATTTCTTGTGAATACATTTTCTTGAAGTGTAAAAAAAAGTAGTTCTATGGACTGTGGAATGGAATTAAATCAGCAAGTGTAGCAACTTAAGAACAGCATACATCTTTTCTCAGTTATTTTATTTGAATTATTGTGACGTTGTGAATTATACGAATCATAATATTACGCCTGTAGTTCCACAAAGGGCAGGCATAGAGGCACCTTAGCAAATAGAGCCACATTTCACCAGCTGTTTGCCCCATGTCATAGGGGGCGAGCCTATTGCTCGGGTACAAATCCGGACTCCATGCTGCTACTGATAAGTTCCTAAAATGCAAGGGCGTTAACCGTAGGTGTAGCCACAACTTATCGTGATAATTTTACAACGGCATTCACATTGCCGACTGACGTTAGGGGATAACTCGGGTGGCGGTATTTTTTGCAAATCAAAGAGATTTACCGCGAGAATTATTGCCTGCGTTGAAGCGGCCACACTTTTGTCATTGCGCACCGTGAACTCGATTTTCTTTGTGTTCTTATTAGGGTCCAGTACCGAAAGGGTAAAAAGGAACCCTATTACTGCGGCTCCGCTGTCCGTCCGTCCGTCCGTCTGTCCGTCCGTCCGTCCGTCCGTCTGTCACCAGGCTGTATCTCATGAACCGTGATAGTTAGGCAGTTGAAAGTTTCAGAGATGATGTATTTCTGTTGCCGCTATAACAACAAATACTAAAAAATAGAATAAAATAAATATTTAAGGGGATACCATACAACAGACATGATTTTTTTGCCGTTTTTATAGATAATGGTACGGAACCCTTCGTGCGCGAGTCCGACTCGCGCTTGGCCGGTTTTTTTTTCTTCCTACGGTAATCATTAAATATATTCATGTAATCAAAATGGACACTCATTAATTATCAGTCCATCTTGAAATTCAAGGGGAATTTTAGTGCCGATTTTAACAAATCGCCAATTGACGTTGACCAAGTGTGGCCACTCAATTTATCGCGTTAAATATCGGAATAAATACCGCGGTGTTTACCGCGATGATGGGCATTGCCGTTTCCCGTTGGTGTGGCCCCTGCAAAAGAAAAACCTAATACCACTGCCCGACCTGGGAATCGAACCCAGGACGTCATGCTCAGCAGCAGCGCTGGCGGCCACTAGACCGATGAGGCGGTCATAAGCGTGGTAATTATACGATTTCAATGAAATAACCCTTATTTATTAAAATAATTAATTGTTATGGGGTTTTTCTATCTAGAATTTCTCAGTATCCGCTCGGAGTCTGAATTTGTGCCCGGTTGATGGCTATAGGATCGCCCCTTATTACATGGGACTTAAACATAACTGGAGAAATGTGGACTTACTATAGGTACAGACGCCAGCACATCAAGCTACTAAAACCTGTCAGATTTCTTTAATAGATTTTCAACTTTATCGCTAAAGCATAAATATAATAAAATAAAGTTAAATTGGGAAAATCTGACAGTTTCGGGTAGCTTGATGTGCTGGCGTCTGTACATAATCAGCCTATAATGTTCCCACTGCTGGGACACCGGCCTCGTCTCAGTGAGAGGGAGTGGGTCGTAATCCACCACGCGGGCCCAGTGCGGGTTGGTGGATGTCATATGTCTTCGAATTTGCGGTTCTAGGACATGCCGGTTTCCTCACGATGTTTTCTTTCACCGTTTTTGAGAGCAGTGGTGATGAAATAATTTACACAAAGTAAAGCGCCTGCCTGGGTTCGAACCAGCGACCGTTAGTCCGGGCCGTTACCACTGGGCCACCGCTGCGCTCATGTTACGTTATGACTGCTGCAGAGTATCTGGTCTCTCAAAAGTTCAACGAACGATTCTATTATATCATGTCAACTGTTTTCCCCTCAGTGTCAGTGTGTTATCGAGTGCCGTATGAGTGTGGCTATGATACGATATGACTGTACGAGGCGCGCCCTCGCGTCCTAGTGTGATTGATTCATGTGCATCTTGTACTGTCATGGACATAACTCGTTGGAATTGGAAAGTTTTTACAATTTCTTTCATAACAGATTTTTTTAAAGTGCGTTGGTCAATTTTGGTGTCGTGGTACACCAAAAAAATTGTATTCGAAATTAAACTTCAAGGTTGTCTTTAAGATTGTGTCAACCTTTGTAAAATTCTACATTTATACAGGGTTAAATTAAAGGTAGCGAAACTCCGCAGACGTGATGGGCTTCGATATCTAAACATGATAACATAAAAACAAAAAAATATATTTGACGATAAAATATGTTTAGGGTCTGTCTTTTTTGATCTTAGGAACTTGAAATATCAGTTTTTCTTAATGTTAACTTCATTTAATACACGATAAACCTAAAATAACAGATTTTTTAACTACACAACCCGCCGTCGCTCAGCACAAAAAAAAAATAAACAAAAGTTTAATTTTTTTCGTTTTATTATGTTTAGATATCGATACCCATTACGTCTGTCGAGTTTCGCTAGATAATTTAATTTGACCCTGTATCTGTAATATTTATGGTGTGCATACTCGTAATAAAGAGTATTCTATCTATCTTTCTTTAGGCGTAATTGTGGCAAACGACTCCAATATCAGGTGGGCAAACTGCTGACAACTACTCTCTCTATCTCGGCATGAACTGTCTTATTATTACGCAATTCGAATTTTGTTACTGAAAAGCTTATCTTTTCCCTTATTTTTTTGTCGTTCTCATCTTTGTTGGATACAACGATAATTTTCAATTTCATATTTTCATTATTCTGGTTTAGATCATCACCAGCATCGTCCATAATCATCAAATTCAACCAACCGGTCGATTCTGTAAAAATCTGACCGTGAAATAATAAGTGAAGTGAGCACTTAATATTGTCAATACCTACCATTAGGGAATGACAGAGCTCACTTCCTGCTCACTTCACCTAAGTTCTCACGGTGAGATTTTTACAGAATAGCACTGTAGGTATCTTTTAAATCATCACCACACGCCTCTGTTCTATGCCACTAGCGATAGGTCTACCACACTTAGTTTTATTTTATTTTTTTATTTATTTTTATAGGGAAAACAAACAGTAGTATACTAAAAATACTCGTATACAAAGTATCTTAAACATATAACTTAACAAATATACTACCCACTACATTTTCGACAGATTACTACTTACACTAAGACAAACTGATTAGCAAAGAATATAGAAAAAAAAAAATAGTTTTTAGTTACAATGCTATTTCTATCATTTTGATGGATATTGCTAATCCATTGCTTCATATGTTCGAAAAATGTGTCTGCTGAACAAAGTAAATAAATAACGCAATGAATGTTGTTGAACTGTCAAAATGAAAGCCATTGCTACTGTTAGTGTGTTATGCATTTACCCCGGCGGGTTTAGATTAGATTCCATATATAGGGTGACTGGTGATTAGTGACCGATACTTTAAAAACACATGATTCTACTCATGACAACAAACAACTTTTACTATGGGGCCAAACCTGAAATCGCGAAAAAAAAATCAGCTGTTCCCTACATTTTGACGACTCGTACGAACATAAATGTAGGGAACAGCTGATTTTTTTTCGCGATTTCGGATTTGGTCCGATAGTAAAAGTTGTTTGTTGTCATGAGTAGAATCATGTGTTTAAGTATCGGTCACTAATTACCAGTCACCCTATATATGTTTTTTTAAACATTGGTCTTTTTTTTGTTTTTTATTTATTTCTAATTTTGTATCTCAATTTATGTTGCATCGGTCCATGTTACCATGTCAACGCCAGCTGTCGCTGAAAACCAGCGCTGGGGCTCTGTCACACATGGGGTTAGGTCCTAGTATTATGCTGAGCGATGGCCGTTTGGCATTTATGTTACGTATACGCTTTTTTCTATACGCCAGCTTCTACCACAAATAAAAGTATTCCTTTATTTTTTTTATAAATTACGCCACAATATCTACTGACAGTTACACCCCCGAGCATTTGAATAACCTCACATGTTTTTTTGTAGTTGATATTGCACCAAGAGCATTTGATACCAAATTGATGTTAAATTGGTAACTACACATAAGGTTAAAATAATTTAATTTATATAAGTCTACCAAAATAAACTTATACACAGAAAAATAAAATTAGTCACTGACTGGGGTCGGCCACATGAATAACCTCACATAATAAAAATACATTTCATTTCTTTGTTTAACATTTATTTCTTCATTTTAATACTTGGTAAAGCTGCCGTTATTTTTAATAACTTCAAAAATACGATTTGGAATCGAGTCGTACAAAGAACGTATGAAACTCATGTCCAATTTCCGCCACTCGTCCATGATCGTTTTCTTTAAATCATTGGTACTTTCGAATTGTCGTCCGTTCTTGAATACCTGCCTCGACAGATTCCCCCAGACGTTTTCAATAATATTTAGATCACACGAGTAGGCTGGCCATTCCAGAACGTCGATATTTCTATCCTCAAACCACAGTTTTACTATCCCAGCAGCGTGGCTCGGCGCATTGTCTTGCTGAAATATCCATTCACGATCGCGTGCGAGTGTCTCAATGCCTTTTACAGCCTTTTCGAGCATTTGTATATATTTTGTAGCATTTAGGTTTCCTTTGACGACGATCAAGTCAATACAGCCATAGTAAGATATCGCGCCCCATACCATTATAGACCCAGCCGCTGCATGTCGTCGCGATAATACACACTGCTCTTTCCTCAAATCGTGGTAGTAGTATGTGAACCCATCTGGTCCGTCTAAGTTGAATTTTTTCTCATCAGTAAATATCACCCGATTCCATTCAATTGTCCAAGACATGTGAGTTTTAGCAAACAAAAGACGCGCCCTCTTATGATGTTCTTTGAGTAAAGGTTTTTTCTTTAGTTTTAATCGTTTAATATGTTTGGAGTTTCTAATGATACGTCGCACAGTTGAGAGCGATGCTTGGGTGTTCACGTCCGCTGCTATTTGTCTCGCGGTCTTACAGGAATTCGACGCAGCACGTAGAATAAGTCGTCGCTCTCGGGGGGTGGTGGATAATTTTGTGCGCCCTTTATAATTATTTCCATAGTTTTCCTGATCCTTCACGAAATTATTAATGACCCTGGGACTACGTTCTAATCTTCTGGCTATTTCACGCTTTGACAATTTCTGTTCCAAAAAAAATCGAATCTTATTATTATTTCTTCTTCACTCAGTCTTTTCCGACGTCCCATTATTACAAATTGTAATACTTCGACAGTGATTATTCGTTTACTGTTTCTTTAATGTAGAGGACTATTAAAAAGAAAAAACAACATCACAATATTAAGCACTGTATACTTGTTACGGCAGGTTGTAAGCAAGTGAGGCTATTCAAGTGGAAGGGGTGCCCATGCAGGCGTTGGCCCTGCACGCATTCGCAACAGGCACGGACTTGTTTTGATTACGCATTCTAGCATGTAGTGACGCGATACGCTTATAGGCACACATGATTGTTGTTTAATTCGTTTGACAATGAAATGATCAAAAAATAAGAGGTGAGGTTATTCAAGTGACTGGGTCTGTAAATGCATTACCCGTCCATTTGTTTGTTGACTGTCCGTACGACTTCCGCCCTCGCTAGTACTGTCCACTAGTACTGGCGGCCGGTCGACAGGTATCCATTTAATCAATTCCGTTTTAATTTGTTTGAATGGACGAACGTTTAATACATCGCATCGCTGACGACGGGCTATTGATGTTTCATTTAATGGCTTTCAGTATAATAGAGCCAGTATTGTTTTTTGCATGTTTGGCATGTTTGATTTGTACTCATATATTTTCATTGTTTATGATGGAATATTATCTTAATATCCATATAAATAATAACTAAATAGTGTTTGTTGGTAAGCTTGACAACGGCTGGATAGATTTGTCTGTTTTTAATCTTCAAAATGTTCGTCGTAGTTCGAATTAGGTTTTTATGGAGAGAAAAGTTTGAAAAGTTTCCCGTAAAATTATCAAAATCGAAAAAGCTGAACATCCTCTTTTCTACTGGTTTCTTGTATCAATTATTGAAGGGACAGGGTAACGTTTGTAGGGTCAGGTAGTTATATTTAAGGTTGAGTGAAAATTACAGTTAATGTAATGCTTCCAAATAGGATGAATATCCCAAAGAGGTACACAGAGGTGTAGAGGACATTCCATCTGCGGTATTTAGATCACATAACCAAACGTGAGCCTATTTGCATTAACAACACCAGTCTACTATTGCCTCACTGCAAAGCAAAGGCCTCTTCTCTTACATACAAGGCACGATCACTGATCACCACGCTTGTTCAAGACGGGTTGGCGGTTTGAGGACACCTGGACTTATCTACCGATGCTTTCTTTCACCGATGTAGGCAATGTCCAAGATTAACTCAGAAAGTACATATTAATTGAAAAACTCACATTGGTACTGGCCCGGGTTTCAACCTCGAACCTTTTTGCATTAATAAAATCATTAGTCTAAACTCCAGGCTTTTATTGAGAAAGGGATTTTCGATATCAATCAAAACATCTCTAATAACCTTCTAGATATCATTAAACAACTTAATTATTATATAATTATCGTTAGCGAACCTTCGAGTCTTAGCGTGATGCATCGGCTTATTAGTCGATTCGCACGTCAACGTACGTCGCACGAATTGACACATTTTGAATTTTATGCAATAAACTAGAGTAAAAAGGACACTAGAGCACAGAAGTGATAAGTGTTAAATATTATTAAACGCGTACTTTTTTCTTAACTTAATTGCATGAAATTCAAAATATGCCAATTCGTGCGAGTCGCCTATAGAAAAAATAAATTACTTAAAAGTGACGATTCGCTCGCAACGGGCGAGTAAATTCGTGCGAATCGACTAATAAGCCAAAGCATCGAACATAACCTAATTAACACCTTGAATAGGTATTTGTAGGTACTCAAATAATTCTATTTCAATGTAGCGTAAGTCCTTGATCCTGGCTTTTGATACAATCCACTTTTCGGATTAACCCTGACAATTGATTCTCTTACACATTACGTATACGGCTTTCTTTACAAATCCAGCCACAGTTTAGTTGGAACAAAAACAGTCTTTTGTCAAAGCGTCTAAAATTCAAGCTCTGTTGACCGAACGCTTTTTCGATAAATTGGAACAATTTACACGAACACACATCTATTTGACTCGAGTTCTATGGACTGTGGAATGGAATTAAATCAGCAAGTGTAGCAACTTAAGAACAGCATACATCTTTTCTCAGTTATTTTATTTGAATTATTGTGACGTTGTGAATTATACGAATCATAATATTACGCCTGTAGTTCCACAAAGGGCAGGCATAGAGGCACCTTAGCAAATAGAGCCACATTTCACCAGCTGTTTGCCCCATGTCATAGGGGGCGAGCCTATTGCTCGGGTACAAATCCGGACTCCATGCTGCTACTGATAAGTTCCTAAAATGCAAGGGCGTTAACCGTAGGTGTAGCCACAACTTATCGTGATAATTTTACAACGGCATTCACATTGCCGACTGACGTTAGGGGATAACTCGGGTGGCGGTATTTTTTGCAAATCAAAGAGATTTACCGCGAGAATTATTGCCTGCGTTGAAGCGGCCACACTTTTGTCATTGCGCACCGTGAACTCGATTTTCTTTGTGTTCTTATTAGGGTCCAGTACCGAAAGGGTAAAAAGGAACCCTATTACTGCGGCTCCGCTGTCCGTCCGTCCGTCCGTCTGTCCGTCCGTCCGTCCGTCCGTCTGTCACCAGGCTGTATCTCATGAACCGTGATAGTTAGGCAGTTGAAAGTTTCAGAGATGATGTATTTCTGTTGCCGCTATAACAACAAATACTAAAAAATAGAATAAAATAAATATTTAAGGGGATACCATACAACAGACATGATTTTTTTGCCGTTTTTATAGATAATGGTACGGAACCCTTCGTGCGCGAGTCCGACTCGCGCTTGGCCGGTTTTTTTTTCTTCCTACGGTAATCATTAAATATATTCATGTAATCAAAATGGACACTCATTAATTATCAGTCCATCTTGAAATTCAAGGGGAATTTTAGTGCCGATTTTAACAAATCGCCAATTGACGTTGACCAAGTGTGGCCACTCAATTTATCGCGTTAAATATCGGAATAAATACCGCGGTGTTTACCGCGATGATGGGCATTGCCGTTTCCCGTTGGTGTGGCCCCTGCAAAAGAAAAACCTAATACCACTGCCCGACCTGGGAATCGAACCCAGGACGTCATGCTCAGCAGCAGCGCTGGCGGCCACTAGACCGATGAGGCGGTCATAAGCGTGGTAATTATACGATTTCAATGAAATAACCCTTATTTATTAAAATAATTAATTGTTATGGGGTTTTTCTATCTAGAATTTCTCAGTATCCGCTCGGAGTCTGAATTTGTGCCCGGTTGATGGCTATAGGATCGCCCCTTATTACATGGGACTTAAACATAACTGGAGAAATGTGGACTTACTATAGGTACAGACGCCAGCACATCAAGCTACTAAAACCTGTCAGATTTCTTTAATAGATTTTCAACTTTATCGCTAAAGCATAAATATAATAAAATAAAGTTAAATTGGGAAAATCTGACAGTTTCGGGTAGCTTGATGTGCTGGCGTCTGTACATAATCAGCCTATAATGTTCCCACTGCTGGGACACCGGCCTCGTCTCAGTGAGAGAGAGTGGGTCGTAATCCACCACGCGGGCCCAGTGCGGGTTGGTGGATGTCATATGTCTTCGAATTTGCGGTTCTAGGACATGCCGGTTTCCTCACGATGTTTTCTTTCACCGTTTTTGAGAGCAGTGGTGATGAAATAATTTACACAAAGTAAAGCGCCTGCCTGGGTTCGAACCAGCGACCGTTAGTCCGGGCCGTTACCACTGGGCCACCGCTGCGCTCATGTTACGTTATGACTGCTGCAGAGTATCTGGTCTCTCAAAAGTTCAACGAACGATTCTATTATATCATGTCAACTGTTTTCCCCTCAGTGTCAGTGTGTTATCGAGTGCCGTATGAGTGTGGCTATGATACGATATGACTGTACGAGGCGCGCCCTCGCGTCCTAGTGTGATTGATTCATGTGCATCTTGTACTGTCATGGACATAACTCGTTGGAATTGGAAAGTTTTTACAATTTCTTTCATAACAGATTTTTTTAAAGTGCGTTGGTCAATTTTGGTGTCGTGGTACACCAAAAAAATTGTATTCGAAATTAAACTTCAAGGTTGTCTTTAAGATTGTGTCAACCTTTGTAAAATTCTACATTTATACAGGGTTAAATTAAAGGTAGCGAAACTCCGCAGACGTGATGGGCTTCGATATCTAAACATGATAACATAAAAACAAAAAAATATATTTGACGATAAAATATGTTTAGGGTCTGTCTTTTTTGATCTTAGGAACTTGAAATATCAGTTTTTCTTAATGTTAACTTCATTTAATACACGATAAACCTAAAATAACAGATTTTTTAACTACACAACCCGCCGTCGCTCAGCACAAAAAAAAAATAAACAAAAGTTTAATTTTTTTCGTTTTATTATGTTTAGATATCGATACCCATTACGTCTGTCGAGTTTCGCTAGATAATTTAATTTGACCCTGTATCTGTAATATTTATGGTGTGCATACTCGTAATAAAGAGTATTCTATCTATCTTTCTTTAGGCGTAATTGTGGCAAACGACTCCAATATCAGGTGGGCAAACTGCTGACAGCTACTCTCTCTATCTCGGCATGAACTGTCTTATTATTACGCAATTCGAATTTTGTTACTGAAAAGCTTATCTTTTCCCTTATTTTTTGTCGTTCTCATCTTTGTTGGATACAACGATAATTTTCAATTTCATATTTTCATTATTCTGGTTTAGATCATCACCAGCATCGTCCATAATCATCAAATTCAACCAACCGGTCGATTCTGTAAAAATCTGACCGTGAAATAATAAGTGAAGTGAGCACTTAATATTGTCAATACCTACCATTAGGGAATGACAGAGCTCACTTCCTGCTCACTTCACCTAAGTTCTCACGGTGAGATTTTTACAGAATAGCACTGTAGGTATCTTTTAAATCATCACCACACGCCTCTGTTCTATGCCACTAGCGATAGGTCTACCACACTTAGTTTTATTTTATTTTTTTATTTATTTTTATAGGGAAAACAAACAGTAGTATACTAAAAATACTCGTATACAAAGTATCTTAAACATATAACTTAACAAATATACTACCCACTACATTTTCGACAGATTACTACTTACACTAAGACAAACTGATTAGCAAAGAATATAGAAAAAAAAAAATAGTTTTTAGTTACAATGCTATTTCTATCATTTTGATGGATATTGCTAATCCATTGCTTCATATGTTCGAAAAATGTGTCTGCTGAACAAAGTAAATAAATAACGCAATGAATGTTGTTGAACTGTCAAAATGAAAGCCATTGCTACTGTTAGTGTGTTATGCATTTACCCCGGCGGGTTTAGATTAGATTCCATATATAGGGTGACTGGTGATTAGTGACCGATACTTTAAAAACACATGATTCTACTCATGACAACAAACAACTTTTACTATGGGGCCAAACCTGAAATCGCGAAAAAAAAATCAGCTGTTCCCTACATTTTGACGACTCGTACGAACATAAATGTAGGGAACAGCTGATTTTTTTTCGCGATTTCGGATTTGGTCCGATAGTAAAAGTTGTTTGTTGTCATGAGTAGAATCATGTGTTTAAGTATCGGTCACTAATTACCAGTCACCCTATATATGTTTTTTTAAACATTGGTCTTTTTTTTGTTTTTTATTTATTTCTAATTTTGTATCTCAATTTATGTTGCATCGGTCCATGTTACCATGTCAACGCCAGCTGTCGCTGAAAACCAGCGCTGGGGCTCTGTCACACATGGGGTTAGGTCCTAGTATTATGCTGAGCGATGGCCGTTTGGCATTTATGTTACGTATACGCTTTTTTCTATACGCCAGCTTCTACCACAAATAAAAGTATTCCTTTATTTTTTTTATAAATTACGCCACAATATCTACTGACAGTTACACCCCCGAGCATTTGAATAACCTCACATGTTTTTTTGTAGTTGATATTGCACCAAGAGCATTTGATACCAAATTGATGTTAAATTGGTAACTACACATAAGGTTAAAATAATTTAATTTATATAAGTCTACCAAAATAAACTTATACACAGAAAAATAAAATTAGTCACTGACTGGGGTCGGCCACATGAATAACCTCACATAATAAAAATACATTTCATTTCTTTGTTTAACATTTATTTCTTCATTTTAATACTTGGTAAAGCTGCCGTTATTTTTAATAACTTCAAAAATACGATTTGGAATCGAGTCGTACAAAGAACGTATGAAACTCATGTCCAATTTCCGCCACTCGTCCATGATCGTTTTCTTTAAATCATTGGTACTTTCGAATTGTCGTCCGTTCTTGAATACCTGCCTCGACAGATTCCCCCAGACGTTTTCAATAATATTTAGATCACACGAGTAGGCTGGCCATTCCAGAACGTCGATATTTCTATCCTCAAACCACAGTTTTACTATCCCAGCAGCGTGGCTCGGCGCATTGTCTTGCTGAAATATCCATTCACGATCGCGTGCGAGTGTCTCAATGCCTTTTACAGCCTTTTCGAGCATTTGTATATATTTTGTAGCATTTAGGTTTCCTTTGACGACGATCAAGTCAATACAGCCATAGTAAGATATCGCGCCCCATACCATTATAGACCCAGCCGCTGCATGTCGTCGCGATAATACACACTGCTCTTTCCTCAAATCGTGGTAGTAGTATGTGAACCCATCTGGTCCGTCTAAGTTGAATTTTTTCTCATCAGTAAATATCACCCGATTCCATTCAATTGTCCAAGACATGTGAGTTTTAGCAAACAAAAGACGCGCCCTCTTATGATGTTCTTTGAGTAAAGGTTTTTTCTTTAGTTTTAATCGTTTAATATGTTTGGAGTTTCTAATGATACGTCGCACAGTTGAGAGCGATGCTTGGGTGTTCACGTCCGCTGCTATTTGTCTCGCGGTCTTACAGGAATTCGACGCAGCACGTAGAATAAGTCGTCGCTCTCGGGGGGTGGTGGATAATTTTGTGCGCCCTTTATAATTATTTCCATAGTTTTCCTGATCCTTCACGAAATTATTAATGACCCTGGGACTACGTTCTAATCTTCTGGCTATTTCACGCTTTGACAATTTCTGTTCCAAAAAAAATCGAATCTTATTATTATTTCTTCTTCACTCAGTCTTTTCCGACGTCCCATTATTACAAATTGTAATACTTCGACAGTGATTATTCGTTTACTGTTTCTTTAATGTAGAGGACTATTAAAAAGAAAAAACAACATCACAATATTAAGCACTGTATACTTGTTACGGCAGGTTGTAAGCAAGTGAGGCTATTCAAGTGGAAGGGGTGCCCATGCAGGCGTTGGCCCTGCACGCATTCGCAACAGGCACGGACTTGTTTTGATTACGCATTCTAGCATGTAGTGACGCGATACGCTTATAGGCACACATGATTGTTGTTTAATTCGTTTGACAATGAAATGATCAAAAAATAAGAGGTGAGGTTATTCAAGTGACTGGGTCTGTAAATGCATTACCCGTCCATTTGTTTGTTGACTGTCCGTACGACTTCCGCCCTCGCTAGTACTGTCCACTAGTACTGGCGGCCGGTCGACAGGTATCCATTTAATCAATTCCGTTTTAATTTGTTTGAATGGACGAACGTTTAATACATCGCATCGCTGACGACGGGCTATTGATGTTTCATTTAATGGCTTTCAGTATAATAGAGCCAGTATTGTTTTTTGCATGTTTGGCATGTTTGATTTGTACTCATATATTTTCATTGTTTATGATGGAATATTATCTTAATATCCATATAAATAATAACTAAATAGTGTTTGTTGGTAAGCTTGACAACGGCTGGATAGATTTGTCTGTTTTTAATCTTCAAAATGTTCGTCGTAGTTCGAATTAGGTTTTTATGGAGAGAAAAGTTTGAAAAGTTTCCCGTAAAATTATCAAAATCGAAAAAGCTGAACATCCTCTTTTCTACTGGTTTCTTGTATCAATTATTGAAGGGACAGGGTAACGTTTGTAGGGTCAGGTAGTTATATTTAAGGTTGAGTGAAAATTACAGTTAATGTAATGCTTCCAAATAGGATGAATATCCCAAAGAGGTACACAGAGGTGTAGAGGACATTCCATCTGCGGTATTTAGATCACATAACCAAACGTGAGCCTATTTGCATTAACAACACCAGTCTACTATTGCCTCACTGCAAAGCAAAGGCCTCTTCTCTTACATACAAGGCACGATCACTGATCACCACGCTTGTTCAAGACGGGTTGGCGGTTTGAGGACACCTGGACTTATCTACCGATGCTTTCTTTCACCGATGTAGGCAATGTCCAAGATTAACTCAGAAAGTACATATTAATTGAAAAACTCACATTGGTACTGGCCCGGGTTTCAACCTCGAACCTTTTTGCATTAATAAAATCATTAGTCTAAACTCCAGGCTTTTATTGAGAAAGGGATTTTCGATATCAATCAAAACATCTCTAATAACCTTCTAGATATCATTAAACAACTTAATTATTATATAATTATCGTTAGCGAACCTTCGAGTCTTAGCGTGATGCATCGGCTTATTAGTCGATTCGCACGTCAACGTACGTCGCACGAATTGACACATTTTGAATTTTATGCAATAAACTAGAGTAAAAAGGACACTAGAGCACAGAAGTGATAAGTGTTAAATATTATTAAACGCGTACTTTTTTCTTAACTTAATTGCATGAAATTCAAAATATGCCAATTCGTGCGAGTCGCCTATAGAAAAACTAAATTACTTAAAAGTGACGATTCGCTCGCAACGGGCGAGTAAATTCGTGCGAATCGACTAATAAGCCAAAGCATCGAACATAACCTAATTAACACCTTGAATAGGTATTTGTAGGTACTCAAATAATTCTATTTCAATGTAGCGTAAGTCCTTGATCCTGGCTTTTGATACAATCCACTTTTCGGATTAACCCTGACAATTGATTCTCTTACACATTACGTATACGGCTTTCTTTACAAATCCAGCCACAGTTTAGTTGGAACAAAAACAGTCTTTTGTCAAAGCGTCTAAAATTCAAGCTCTGTTGACCGAACGCTTTTTCGATAAATTGGAACAATTTACACGAACACACATCTATTTGACTCGATGGACCAGAATTAAATGTTTGGCAGTAAACTTGACCTTAATGTTTACTATTTTTTTTAGGTAAAGGGTGCCAACAGGACCCTAACCTCACCAGGGTTCCGCTGTCCATCTGTCTATCACAGGGCTGTATCTTTTGAACCGCTGTAGTAACAAAAAATAAAAATAAAATAAAGTTAATAATTAAAGGGTGGGTCCCTGTAATTTTTATTGTATTTTCTTCATATAAGGAACGTGCTATTTCGGCGTTTTTTGTTAAATATTGAACGGCGGTACGAAACTGTTCGTGTACAGTCACGAGCATAAGTATGTATACACTTGGCTTTATTCAAAGGCGATTTTCTCCTTTATTATTGAATGAAATTTTATGTTATTACGAACATAATATTTTTGAACCCATAGGTTTATTTAAAGTGTCGTATTTCAACGTTGCATTCGTTATTTCACAAAAAAATCTCAATTGAAAGTTACCAAGTGTTGACATATTAGTGCTCGTGACTGTACGAGTTAGGCTGAGGCTACATTAGGCCGCGATGCGACCTGCGACACATGGGCGATTAAAAGAAATACATGCATGCTCACGTATATGGCTACACCGTACATAATTAATAGTTAGTAATTAGGTATATACATTATATTTATATTTAAAATATTTATTCTCAATTTTCATGATTGCACCTAGTACTGTTTGTCTCTGAATCACCTAAAGGTTGACTGGTAGAAAATGCCTATGGCATTTAGTCCACCTCTGTACATTAAGTGCTTAAAGTATTAAATAAATAAATAAATAATAACACATCAAATATTACTAGCGGTCTTTGATTTCTTTATGCGATAGAAACAACATTACTGTAATCACGGCATCGCCTACATCAACATATCAGCGAAATTGATGCAAATTTATTAAAAAAATTCTCACTTGCACGACTAGTTCAATAGTGTTACTAAATATGCGTGTGACTACATTATGCGTATAGTAAACCGACATGGATGATTTGATCTCATTCTAAGAAAACGACCGATTCAAATTGAGTCTTTATAGCGGCTACATTAGACACGGAGTCGCCGCATGAATCCCTCTTGCTGATTCGTTGTGTAGCATTTGTACTGTAGCCACATCATCGCCGAATATACGCCGAGTTTTCGCTTATAATGTAGCCATACCATGTTTATCTCGTTTCGCTTATCCAGTCGCATCGCAAATCACTGCCTACTGTAGCCTCAGCCTTAGACTCGCACTTGGCCGCTTTTCCAATAAACTGAAACAATTTACACGTACACCTCTATTCGGCTCGAAGGACCAGAATTCAATAATTATTTGGCATTCAACTTGACCTTACCGTTTGCTAGCTGTTTCTTGATTTGAATTCTCAATTCAATAAGGGATTACAGTTCTGTGCTGGACATGGAAACTGAAAATCATAGGAAGTCTACTTATGCATTGTTGGTTAAGATCAACAATAGGTACCGTCTATAACGGGCGGTTGAGCTCTCTTAAGTAGGGTTGAGCTATACGGTGATTGATGCATGCATGCCACCTGTCAGGACAGGACAACTCAAAGCTGCAATGGCTCTTTCTTCAAAAAGCCCTTCCAGACATGAACCTGCATTATTAGACTCACATACAATCTTAATAAGTATTTTAATGTTTGAACTTTAAAAAAAACCATGACCTCTGAGTCTCAGGGATCAGTCAGCTAGGAAATGTCAGCGCCATATAGTAGTAAATGTTTCCCAAAATATTCAAAATTTTGACGTGTAAAAGTATCTCAAAAGATCTACTTACAGAAATAAACAACTTTCACAACATCCGCCCAGCAATTTGATTTAAAACAAATCTGTCTGCATGACATTCTTTCTTAAGAATTAGAATATAATAGAATAGAAAAGATTTTATTTTTCTTACCACGAATTACAGCTATAAGTTAAATTAGTCTACATATACAATTTTGTACCTAATTTGTGGACTCTCGCATCCAGCGGGTTCCTCGATCTTCAAACACAACATAACATCGTGCCTATTCCCCATAGGGTCAGGCAGATGTGTACCTATAGTACATCCACAATTTGCCAGTTATGATTAAGTCTCATGTAATTTTGTTTTTAGCAATTATTTCAAATAAACCAATTACAGCCACTTTCGAATGGTCAAGGGCTCAGTCAGAAAGTTGAAGCTAGTTGCCCATTCCAAAGCGTAGTAGCTACCTATGAAGAATAACGGGGAAGAAACTCCACGGACACTCTTTTAATAATCAAAATAATATGGTTACAAAATATTGGTTACATCATTCATGTTGAAGTATGCATGCGAGAACGTTAAAAGCGTCCGTAATGAAAAGATATAAAAACAATTCAAATATTAAATTAAATTAAAATAAGCCGTATTAGCTAAGAGATGACCAATCCTTACTGAAGGCGCTCGTTCACGAACAAAGGCATTGTAATCATAAACTCTGGGACAAAGACCTCCTCTCTGTAAGACGGAGTCGGCCATAATCCACCACGCGAGCCCAGCGTGGGTTGGCGGATGTCAAATGCCTTCGAATTTTCGGTTCTAGGACATGCCGGTTTTCTCACAATGTTGTCCTTCACCGCATTGAGAGCAGTGGCGATGAATTAATTTACTCAAAGTAAAGTGCCTGCTTGAGATCGAGTCCACGACTTACAATTCGTAAGTCGCGGCCGTTACCTCTGGCCCACCACTGCTCTCTCTCATTGCAATCAACCGGACACAAGTCCAGGCTCCGAGCTGCTGCTGATCTGCAATCCTACAAATAATATTATTCGTTAGTATCCAGGCCATAATGTCCCGCATCACGCCGCTTGGTGTCGCAGTAGCGTGCACTCTTCAATTGTTACATATCGCACTTATCCAATTTAAGGAGTTATCCGTTACGCCGGCCACTTACAAGATTCCTCGTAGAGGTCGATATGCTTCTATATGTATCATACTGCGTTTGATAGTCTACCTACGAAGGATCGTGATCTTCTGTTTGGAAGTTTTCGTTTTGAAATTGAAAATATTTACAATATCAATTCTGTCTTCAAAGGTATATGAAGATTACCACAACGTAAACTATCGATACTATTTCCATGACTTGCAAGATTGATAGCCAAAGTGAAAGGGCTTATTCAGAAGTAGGTATACTTGATATTCTATAGTTATATTGAATAATAGATTATTACGAGTTTACCGCCAGTAGCGGTGTTGAGGCAAAAAGATCGACCATGGGACATTTCGTTGGTTTTGACATCAGTTTATCAATACAAATTCTACACCATTCCTAATTATTCTTATTTCGTCCGACAGCTTCGCCCCACCGACGATGACGGTGACGGTATCATCGGAGAGGCGCTCCGACACGCTGGCGGCGCAGCGATGGGGTTCGCCTCGACAGGTCACACTCAAGCGCAGTCCTGGAGCACCGCTTGGAGTCAGTATCGTTGGAGGCAAGGTGGGTTAATACAGGAATTATTCGATCGTGTGAAAGTAATGATTTCAGCATACGATGTCAAGGATTCCCATATACCGCTAGAAAACAGCAGTGGAAGATCATAGTCATACGACCAGATTAACTGATAGCCAAATTGGCTCTTTAATAGTAACAGTAAATAAACTGGCTTCTAAACCACGTCAATTCCGTAGCTGATCTCGCGATGATTTCGCGCGGTTTCGTTCATTGTGTCATAGAGAATTACGGCCCAGGTGAAATTGTGTTCAAACCCGAGCCTATCAATAATAATTTCATTAAAACATATGATTTTGCAATTCTACTGCTTATTTTGGACGGCTTTAAACTATATTTTTGTACAGGTTGACATAATCTCTAATCACGACGGTGACGAAGGTGAAGAGAAGGCGATATTTGGCATCTTCATCAAGAATGTGGTGCCCGGCAGTCCTGCGGGGAATTGTGGAGAGTTGCAAGTAAGAATCATTTATAAGTAAACCATCTTTTAAAGTTACTAAAGTAGGAGTGACTCCGGATACAGAACAAAGAGATTTAGGGTGATTTATGGAAGTATTGATTACCCAGACGTTGAATTCGCACACCGTGAGAGTGTTATTTGCATACCCTCACGGAGCATCTGGTGATGATTGATACTCGTTCATTCCCCGTTAGAGAAGATATCGTTAGCAGTAGGTAAATTACAAACTGGTATAGTAAGATCTGTTGTAGCCAGTAGAAAGTTTATAAAAAACTCCCATCAGATTTGAAAGCTCACTTTTAAGTCTACAGCGGATACTAGCCGCTTTTCATATGTTTTTCCCTCCCTAGGAGAAATATATTAGCAATAACATAGTCATAAACACCAGTAGGATACTATCTAGACCACACCATTTCTCACAGACAGGCGACCGTATCCTCGAAGTGGACGGAGTTTGCGTGAGGTCGGCCCAGCATGAGCGAGCGGTGCAGCTCATCAAGGCAGCTGGCGATGCTGTCACTCTTACAGTGCAGAGTCTACTTGCATGGGTGAGAAAAACAAGCATAATAATTAAAGAAGAAAGACTGCCTCGTTGGTCGCAAGCATAACTGCTTAGCATAAGGTTCGGGTTCGGTTCTCAGGTCAGGACAAAGTGTTATTGGGATTTCCGTCTGGAATTTCTTAGTAGCAGCCCAGAGTCTGGATTTATACCCAGTTGATAGCAATAGGCTCGTCCCCTATTACATGGGATTTAAACAAAAGTACCTCTCTGCCAAGTCTGTGAGGATGACGTTGTAATGTTTAGCTTAAAGAGTTCCTTATGACGTCACATTTGTTTCAATATATAATGACAAGTTACAACTTTAACGTGACTCTTGAATACAGAGTTAAACTCTGGCAGAATCAGCAAGCAGTTGAATAATATATTATGAAGGTTAAAAACTTTTTCCAAAAAATATAACTAGGTAACTTTGGGTCTGAGTGCCCACTTAGTATTTCGATACATCGCCAAGCGGTTGGTCTACTCTTCACTTGACCAGTGGGCTGGCCAATTTTTTGGCCAAAGAATCAGTATTGCCATACAACGTGGCAATGAGGAATTTTTTGATGCCGTTTGATTATTTCCCTTCTTTTTTATACTCATGTACACATGATTATTATTTTAAGACTATGTAAATATATTCACAAACTAGGTAACTTAAAAAAAACTGAAAAATAAATTTACTTTCGGAAGCCAGTACCTTTGTCTCACATAAATAGTCCCATCTAAACTAATAATATAAAAGAGAAAAGATTAGATTTTCACATGACCTGTATTTGGACACGATATTTTAAATCCCGATATTACCATGGGATCGAGACTTATGCCGTAGAAACCGCGGGGAGAATTAAACTTTTTTTTCAAATCTTTTAATGTCATAAATTCATTTGTTGCGTTGATTAAAAATGCTAATAGTGATGCCATACAGTTGGAGCCATGCATCTGATAGCAATAAAATGTCGTTGCGCATATTGTTCTACTAGGCTTTCGCGAGTAATTTAATAAGCCAAATACGAAGCCAACTAAATGAATGCGAATGTTTTTTTTTATTTTTTTATTTTTTAATCTCTCCGCATTGCTTTTTTTCCTACGTCTTCTCTTTTCTTACCAATAAAAAAAGGGATTCTTAATGTCACTGTATAACTTTCATTTGGAGGGGCTCGTGGCTTAGTAATAACAGCCGCACGGCTCGATCGAAGGTTATTTTACGTTTGCCGCGGTTCGTGGAATGCCCATCCATTACAAATCGGGTCCTCTCCGAGTCTCGAAAGCACGTTAAGCTGTTGGTCCCGGCTGTCATCCGTGACAGTCGTTACGGGTCGTCACTGACTACTAGTCATCCCAAGGGGTATCCTGTTACCCAGGGGTGTCCTGTTGTGGTTGTGGAGATCAGATAAGCGGTCGCTCCATGTAAAATACTGGGATTCAGCTGCATTTGGTTAGACTGGAAGCCGATCCCAAAAATAGATGAGAAAAGGCTAGGGAGATGAGGCAGATGATGATGAACTTTCATAAAAATTTAACATTGCTATAAATAAGATCTTCATTACAGAACACAGACTCTTCCGACGTGGAAGCGTCAACGCCCCCCGCGTCCCCCACCCCTTCAGCGAGGAAGTCCCCCGCGCCGCCACCGAAGGACAATAAAACACCGCAGCATGAGATCAAGGTAAGTCTTCCAGAAGCATTTGTTCCATGTTCATGATTCAATATTCTGGGACATGTGATAATAATCCTGGAATAGGCATTACCTTAAATCTGCGTCTTCATCATCATCTTCCTGCCTTTTTCTTCTTCCATTCTCCCCTGTCAACTGTCATGCTATAATTTCATGCCTTTCTTGCCTTTAGACAGATTTTTTTTCTTCTACTCTTATAGCCATCCACGTTCATACTCAAATCTTCCTTTCTCAACAACAGTGGAAACAGGAGGAGATTCTGCAATATGAGTAGAATTTTGGGGCTTTGTGTCAACAACTAATAATACATCAAATGATGTGCGATCAAAAATAATATTATTTTATACAAATTACATTTCACAGATAAATTTTATTATATTTTTAAATATTAGAATATAAAAACATTTAATAATATAAAAAATAGTAACCCACTGGTATCAGGAACAGATTCCAAGCTAACGGCGGTCAGGGCTCCAGAGAGAGGAAACTCCTAACAATGCGGGCCGGGTCCAGAAGTACCGCTTTCTGACTCAAGCCCTTGATTCAACTGCTCAATGAGAGCCTCGTTATTATTGTTATTATTATCGTTTATGTTCAGGTAATAACCCATAGCAATATTCCAATGCAAGATTATATATAGACTCTTCTGTCATACTTCCAACTCCTTGATAAGTACAAGCTTCTCAGCTTGGAGAACCGGCTCAAATATCTAGAAGTCAATGTGCTTCATGATATTGTGCACAATAATTTTGATGCCATTGATCTTACGATTAAGCTGTGTTATTCTGTCCCCCGAACGGTTCATGTGCGTCAGGTTCGTGCACGTACTCTGTTTGCGCTAAATTCTTGTCGTACGAACTCTGGCTTACGCTGTCCTATTCATAGAATGTTGGAATCCTATAATTCAAATTTCATTGATACTGATATATTTGCATACTTGAAAAATAAATTTAAATCTCATATTATAAAAAAAAAATCTTAATTGTAATCTTATTATTATTATTTCTTTGATGCAATGTTTAAGTTAATGAAATTATCTCTGAACTGATTTGGTTTTGTAACGATAACTAGCTTATTTAATTCCAAATTTCGGTACTCTTTAATTCTTTAGTAATGCCCTTCTAGTGGCAACCACTGATCTCTAAATATGTCTTACCTGTGGATAATGCAGTGGACTGCAACATTACTACCTATAATTTGTTAATCTTATGTACTATACATGTTGTAGTTGTTTATTATCCCTTAATATATATATTAAAAAAAAAATTACAATGTGTAATAGCAATACTACAATATATTCAATTATAAATGTGATATGAAAGTTATAGAGATGCAAAAATATTCAGATGAAGACAAAGCTAACCTTGAAGTATGGCCCCGTAATAAAGACGACCGTGAAACTGACTTTTTGTTTGTTTCAAAGATATGAGATGGTGTAGATGTAATTTATTGCTAGCTACACAACAACTCTTGATTACACATTAAATCGTGGCAGTCAGATAAAAGTCAGAACTTTTAGATATATAGAGTTAATTACTATAACTGATGATGTTCTAGCTAGAAAATATAATGAACAAAGTTTTCTTTCAACACTAATATTATAAAGGCGAAAGTTTGTGAGTGTATGTGTGTGTGTTTGTTACTTCTTCATGCTCAAACGGCTGAACAGATTTGGATGAAATTTGGTACACAGATATTTTATAACCGGGATTAACATATAGGATACTTTTTATTCCGATATTCTCACGGGATCGTCACTTATGCGGGTGAAACCGCGGGGTGCAGCAAGTATCAAAATAATTACAATAAGTCACCATATATGTCTTTTTTTTCAACTTTGAGATTCGTCCCTATTATTTCGATCTACTACATCAAAACTACCTATATTTGATTGATTAGAGAGTAATTGATGTTTCCATATACGAGCACAGACATCATATTCTATTTATACGCGGAAATATCACCATTAACTTTCAAAGCCAAATTTATAACCTTACAAACCAAAAATGAAAATTCAACTCTGCGTTTCCATGCCTTACCTCTTAATCGTCTGTACAGATAACAGTAACATCGGAAGCTGATGAAGAAAAGGAAGCTGAAGGCGACCCAGAGAAACCAGTAGACAGTACACCTTCTGAAGAAACTGCTAAACAGGTGTACTCAGATGACTCTGATAGTAGCGACGAGGAAGACGAGAGAGATCTACAGGGCAGGACGTATTCTGATAAAGGAAACGAGGTGAGGAAGGGGGTAAAATAATCAACCATCGCTGAATGGGGTTGTCTAATGCTCGGTTCCTATAAACAAAAACGAATCTTTTTTACTACCAAACTGGGCATATAAATAGATTCGATTTTACCTGTGATAGCTACTTATTCCATATGGGAGGGTTCTGCACTGAAGCCTTACACTTCAGCGATAAAGTTAAAAATCTATTAAAGAAATTTGACAGATTGTAGTAGTAGTTGTTGTTGTTGCTGGTTGTGTGTTTGTTGATGTGCTGGCGTCTGTACCGCTGTACATCATTATACTGATATAACCCCCGTATGTGCATCACTACATAGTATAAAACAAAGTCGCTTCCCTGTCTGTCTGTCCCTATATATGCTTAGATCTTTAAAACTACGCAACGGATTTTGATGCGGTTTTTTTTAATAGATAGAGTGATTCAAGAGGAAGGTTTATATGTATAATACATGCATAATATAGTAGAAAAACACTGATAATTTTAGAGGTTTCTAATGTGATGTCGTAAATAAACACATTTTTTTTGCGCTTACATTGTAAACGCTGGCTGAACCCGTCGAGATAGATCAAAATAATGTACTACAGTATTGTACACCTTAAAAAGGTCTCCAAAAAAGTACGCGATGGTATATGTCTATCTCTTAGCGATAACCCACAATAACCATTTTTTATCCTATACTTTTTACGAGAAATAATGGCTCTAAAATTATCAGTGTTTCTACATTGCACCCGAGCGAAGCCGGGGCGGGTCGCTAGTTATTATATATGAGCATTTTAAAGTAATAAGTCCTGAGGGTAAAGAGATTCTGACTGATTTTGTCCTGAAAGTACTGAGAAAATATTGACTGACCTGAAAATTGCAAAAAACGTAAGAAAATTTGAATTTCGTGGACTACCCTGGCGCTTCTCCATTAAGAAAAGCTGGTCCTTTTATTTATAGGTTATTAATATGTTGTCCCCATTTTAGACAGTTCATAAGATCCTATATATCTGTTATTTATCCTCTAGATTGACCGAGCTTCAGCCGGAGCAGTGAAACGCAGCAAAGAAGAGAAAGAGGCAGACCCGGAAGAAGAAGATGACTTCGGCTACACCACAAGTGAGTGGAAAGATACATTGTTCACCCTCGTCAACTTCTCGTTCTATATCGTTCATGTCTACTTCTATGCGTGCCTGATTGAGCACAATAGGTGAAGATTTTGTACTCGTAGAAGATCATTTTAGGGAAAATGTTGTTACTTTTCTCCCTGTTTATACTTTTGCCATTTCAACGGAACGTTAATTGATGATTTGTGAATTAGCTGTGAAAACATCTTCATTAGACAAAATTAACTTCAGAAAAAATATAAGGAATGCGTATGTTGTTTTCGTAATTTAGGCACAACTCGTATTATAAGTGAGTGGAAAGATTATTATATATTTCACTCTGGTAAACTTCTATATTGTTCATGTTTACTTCTAAGCGTGCCTGGTTGAGCACAACAGGTGAAGTTTTTGTACTCATAAAAGAAAATTTTGCGGATTTTATTGATTTTTTATCTTTAATAGAATTAGATGCTTTTGTCATTCCAACGGAACGTTAAATTTGTGATGTGTGATTGGGCTGTGAAAATAACGCAACGTCTTCGAAATTTTACGGTCAACAGATTGATAGTTTTCTGTTAATCTAATTGATATATAAAAAGTCCTTAAATAAACGTATTTTCTTTCGTTCTTTTTTATATATAAAATTCATAGTTATGGTTTGTTGAATGCGTGTTGATGAATAGTATTTTATACTTATATTTATACTTATGGATTATATGGACCAAACAAACTTCAGGTATTTAATAAAAATTGAAAGATAACTGTAAGCATATTTGGTATTTTAGCACAATTCGTATTATTTTAGGAGTGAGTGGAAAGATAATTGTTGATAATTATTACTACTTCCTGCCTAAAACATACATAAGAAATCCTTAAAAATATTAGAATCACAAAAGATTAAGTGTGATTCCAGCAAAACTAAATGAAATGCTTTTGGTTTCGTTTGTTTTAGCATGAATTACTATTACTCAGTTCCAGAAAAAACGTGTATCCGTTTATCGATATTGATTATTATGCAGAAATATTTTAATGGAATGAAAAATTAGTTATTTTTAGTAGTAACTGGCCATTTTTAGAAATTAGCCGCCATAACACTAATATACAACATGATTTTTAACTGCAAACCTGAATATAGTTTGATCAGAATAAGTAACTGAATTGATTCCAATAATTTATACACCATGTTATATTTTTCCCAAAAATATTTAAAAAAGCTTACAAGTGGGCCACACCGAGCGACAATAAGTACATATCCGCAATCATATGCGCACAACACAGGTCACAGCCGGTCGGCCGGCGGCGCGTGTTTAGTGGTAACCAACTTTTTTTACGGACAATCAGGTAACATAACAAGCTTATAACTTCGTGATCTTTCATGATACAGTTTTAAATTTTTGTACACAGATTTTTACATAAAAATACTAGACAGGTGTTTCAGCTTTTCAGTATACTAAAAATAATGTTGTATTAATTAATTGGCCTTGTAACAATAATCATCAAAACCAATCAAAATATAGAATAAAGTACCTATATTAGAAATACAAAAAAACTTCAAAACTTAATAAGGCAAATTCTAACAATATTGTACTTAATTCGTTAAAAAAAATCAACATCTTAGCTTATAAGAGATCAGTATAACATAGTTTGTAAACTCTATTAGGAACGAGGAACTAAAAATAAGAGAACGGGCAAGAAACTCCATGGATATATTTTTACAAAAATATATTTAAATTACAAATATATGTTAGAAGTATTTTTAAATTGCAAAGAAAGTATAACTTGACGGCGTTTACGTAAATCTGACTTACTGTGAAATGAGGTCATTTTACTTATCCACCACTTATTTCCTAAAATAGCCTTTAGAGTGATACGCAGCATATGAATAAAAATAAAAAAGTAAAAGGTTTCCATATCAAGTTATTTGATTAAAATCGGATGATAAATTAAAAATATACAATTTTTTGTTTTAAAAAATATTGAAATGGCTTTTTCCCGAAACAGCTTTTTGACGGGCCAGTAATTTTGCCTTTCCAGTAAAGATAATAATATATAACGTACACATAGTGTCCATAAAACACCAGTCCAACAACCGCAAACCACTCAGGAAACCATTTTAACCAGCAGTTAATTATAACATAAACAGCATAATACTGTAACAGAGACGGAAGCTTGTGGTCTTACCAAAATCCGTAGTTCAAGGTTACCAACCGGTTAAATATAGGAAACCCATGGTTACCTACTGCTGGATATTTTCGAAGATTTTGGCATGGAAGTCATCATCTGCCTAGACTTTTCCCAACTATGTTGGGGTCGGCTTCCAGTCTAACCGGATGCAGCTGTGAATACCAGTATTTAGATTTTGCCATGGAAGTACTCTAACTATTTTTGCCACCGAGCATAATTGCTTTGTTCTGGTTGGACCGGTGAAATCATAGAAACATATGACAAAATTACAGGCGTCCCATTGTACATATGATTTACTGATCCATATATACTGACCATCCGTAGTGAATGAATAATTCAGCATGTGTAAAAAATAAAATATCGTAAAAAGTATCTCCTGTACAAAACTTCAATATCTTGTAGACCCAAATTTATGGGACGGCTGATATTATTATATTTTTTCGCGATAGCGATGTTGCTCACATGGAGAAAGTTTTTCAGTTTGATGGTCTATACCTGTCTATGGACCCTTAAATATGACCACAGTGTTCTGATACATGCTCTATAGTTACCAACCATAAAGGTCTTTCACGATCGTTTTAGCAAAGACTCTGTAGGCTTAGTACCTATTTACAGTTGGCCAAGTTTTCAGGAAATATTGGCTGTAGGCCTTATTGCAGTCTTTCAGTTGATCGCTGTAGTTTCAGCATGCCTGGAGTTTATGACTTGTTTTTAGTTGTGGGACATGAAATAAGTTACCTACAATAATAAAATCTGTGCATTTATGTCGATGAATAGGTCATCTTAAATACGAAATACAAGCCAACACTAAAAGATAATATACATATTATTTACAAGTATTTAAAAAAAGGGAAGAGCTCATTGGGCATCAAAAATCCGTACGTATCGCTGTCAATGGGAAAAGTGCCCAAAAGGCTGGCAGGATTGGTACGTTAGATGGCAATGCTGATTCTTTGACCTAAAAAATAGGCCAGCCCATTGGTCAAGTGAAGAGTCGACCAGCCGCCCCGACATACTCGATGAGCACTCGGACTACATGACCGTGGTGTTGATCCGCAATAAATTGGCCTAAGACTAGATAATGCTTTTAGAAACTTTCGAAACTTTTAGACAATGCAGACTACGTAGGAGTGAATCTTACTTTAACAACAAGAAAAACTACATTTCACCGTAGAAATCGTGATATAAATGCTTTTAGGAAAAGTTTAAATCGGACCCAAAAATATATAAACGAGAAAAGTTAACTTGGTTTCTTTTTGGGTAAACCGGACGAAAATACCTTTTTCGTTGGTGAAAGGATTTAGTAAAACTTCAGGGTTTGTGGTGCCAAAGTTTGTAACTTTTGTGTAGGTATACTGTATTCTAGCTGCTAGGGAAATTTACTTTGACGGACTATTTTTATTTCGATAATTTTGATGACAAAATGGTTCTTCGCTTTTGATTTTTTTGTACGGGGTGCAGACATCGATGTTTTAGTTTAACATTAGTTGTAGAAATCATCTCAGCCTATCGCAGTCCTCCACTGGACATAGGCCAGGCTGCAGCACAACGCCCTGCCCTCCGCCTTCTGAATCCAGTCTTTCCTAACCACCTTTTTTAAGGTCGTCAGTAGATCTAGCTGTGGGTTGTAGAAATGCTTAGCCTTTATTCCAATAAATAATTAGACCCGAAGGACTAAATGTTAACCCTTATTTTTAAAATTGAGTGGTAGTACTGGATTGCTTGCTTGAAACTCTACCACCATCAGGTATAATATTTCAAAGAAAATGTTCGCATGACAGTAACAGTAGCGTTTCCAGTTGTTTTGTTTGAATTAATATGAAACAAAAGTAGTGTTATTCACGTTTTTTTTTTCACTCGCCTGCTTTGATCCTTTCCTAGGCAAAGGCCTCCACTCCTTTCATCTTTCGCGTTACCATAATAATAGTGAAATAAAGCTCCGGGTCGTGTGCGAAGTGAAAAATAATTTTTGACATTCGAGTTGAAAAGACCAAAAATAAAGGGGTTATTTTTAACTGATCCTATAAAAAGTTATTGACCTTCTAATGATAGACACCTTTTCAATTAAATGAACCTCTAAAAACGTTTTGCGCTTCTAATGATGCACACCGGCGAGCGCTATATCCAAGTTGGTCACAGGTTACTTGGCTATTTAGTATTTTTAGGACCCCAAAAAAATAATTATTTGAGGTCCACAAAAAGAGGTGCAATCAAAGTATATAGAGTGTAAAATAATATTTTTAAGAGCGCAAAATGGAAATTATGAGAGGTTCGGCAAATACATTCCAAAAAATAGAATCGTAGCGAGGTCGCATAGTAATTTAACTGCCAACAGACTCTTAGAACAAATACATTTTAAATCATTCTCACACGTAGATGTTCTGTAGTTTGAATTTATTTCCATTTATTTAAATAATGTATCTTTTCACTGCTTGTTTTGTTTGTTTGTAAAATTGTGTCCTTTTTGTAAATATACGTGTATATTGTTTTACAGAATGTTATTATTTTGCTTGCAATGTCCGATCTAACATGAGTAGGTAGTAACTATGCATAATATCTACTTTTGATATACTATCACTGCATCCTTGATGCAGTTATTTACCTCCACACAGAATAATCCTTCAAAGTCAAAGTCAAATCATTTATTTCAAATAGGCAAATAAAACGCACTTTCGAACGACAACATTTACGAGCAAGTATTCTCATTCGACCCACTGCCGTCGTCCCACTGGTGGGACGAATTCAATCAAATAATAGATTACAAGAAAATAGAATTGATTCTAGTTACCTCTTCCAAAAGTTAGTTTCGCATGGAGAAGAATTGGCGAGAAACTCCACAGTTCCAGAACTTTTTATGAAACTAAAACTAACCTTTTATAAGTGGGTATAGTATTATAGATATTTAAGGTCAAAAACTTCTTCACATTCAGAAGATAAATAAACCACATTTCTGACTATTGTCAAATCCAACTTCACAAAGGACAAACCAAAAGTCATTTATTCAAACTAGCCTGAGTATCAGCACTTTTTTTAAACGTAAAAATTACATAAGGCTGCTTTAGTTGAGAAGAAGTGGGACAACAAACTCCCCTGCAGCACAGCTGTCTGTTCAGTTAGATGAACTTGATTCTATACGATAGTATGCAAAGTACGTGGGTGGATCAAATATAAACCGGACTTAAGTAAAAAAAAAAAAAACGCACGTATTATATACTCGTGAAAAAAAAGGAATATATTTTATTTTTCTACATAGTCTCCCCTTCTGTTAACACATTTTTCCCAGCGCAGGGGATGTTTCTTGATGTCAGTATCGAAGAATGTAGTCGGTCGTGCCTTTAGCCAATTGCACACAAATGATTCCACTATCTGGTCAGTGTGAAAACGGCGTCCTCCACTTGAATTTTTTTTTGTGCCATTCCTACACTTGAGTTCTTGAAATCGTATTCTTATCGAACGTTAGAGTCAATGGATGCAAAATTTCGGAAGGTTTTATGCCCTCCCGTGTTAAAAAAAATATGATAAGTCGTTGCTCAACAGACTTATATACCTCCTGCTCATACATGATGATACTGGCGCGCAATAAACTAAAGAGAGCCGGAGCAGTATACCCCCCTCCCCTAGATGATCCCCCTAACACACACAACAGCACCAAGCGCGTCACTTCACTCAGCGACCAGTAATAAAAAAGTCCTGTTTATATTTGATTCACCTAATAATTAATATTGCGAAATACAAAACATTAAATTAAATAATGTGTTATACAACGTGTAACGTCAAAGGCGCAAAACCTCAGACACCCCAACTGATTTTTAATTCAATTGACCTATTTCAGAGAGAAAATAAGTCATTAAAAAAATTGTAAAGGTTTTATGTGCTGTTTTAGTTTTACTCGCCATTCTGATCGTTTCTTGCGTCTGCGACGACGCTTTACCGAGGGAGGAGTCGTCACCGGGCCGCTGCGCCGCGCTGACATTTTCTTGCTTGACCTATTAATAAATAGACATGGCAACGTTTTTAATGAAGATTTTTTGAAAAATGTGACCTATATTAAAAAGTGGTTCAATTAATTCTGCTCGTTATTCTGATCAAACTATTTTCAGGTTTTGCGCATTTAACGTTACACGTTGTATGTCAGCTAGCACACGACAATATACCAACAAAAACATTGAAAACTGCTCAAGCAGAAGTAAACACGTAAACAGAACTTAATACCTAAATGGAAGCATAACCGTTTTGAAACGACTTCAAAAAAGGAGGAGGTTCTCAATTTGGATGTTTATTTTTTATGTATATGCGGGGTATAACTCCGTCATATATAGACGGATTTGCAAAGATTTTTTTTATGGATAAGGTATGCCTCAGGGGTGGTCCCATATAAATTATTAACTTTGCTTGGGTTTTTTTTGAGTTTGCTTTAATAATACCATTTCTGTCCACTTAATTTATATTGACAATGTTTTATTAATTTCCTTTCACTGATGTTTACATAGCCATTATTTTGATATGAATTTGTGTGAGGTATAACTAAAAAGTGAGAATAAAAAAGTTTTTTGAGTTCAATAATGAAAATAAACACAAAAGGCTTTGTTGACTGAAAGTCCCCTACATGTTGTAATACTTAATCAGGTTGTTATGTTAGAGCGTATTTGTTATCAGTCAGCATTACCGATAGTGTTATCAGATACTGCAGGTTAACACTGAGATCAATAACATACACCACATAACATCACGCCTCTAATCCCCGAAAGGATAGGCAGAAGGGTGCCTGTAGTAAACACACATTGCACCAGTTATGTTTAAGTCCCGTGTAACCGGGGCGATCCTATTGCCACCAACTGGACACAAATCCAGACTACGGGATGCTACTGAGAAATTCCAGATGGAAAAACCCAATAACACTGCCCGACCCGGGAATAGAATTCTCATTCTCAACCGTAGCGCTTGCGACGCCTACAATACTATAAATACTATACACAGAATTAGGCGATATTTGGTATTAAAATAACCTCGCTCACCTGAATAGTTACTGATAAAATTTGTGTTCGTCTATGAGGAGAAGGAGAGACACTGATTACTTTGGAGGAAACGCATGTGACTTGGATTGTGTGAGAAATGATATGAAAGAGAAGGTAGTGACTGATAGCTTGACAGTTATCAGAGGAGAATGGAAGAAGAAAACGTTTTGCGTCGACCCCAAGTAACATCGAGCAAGGGCAGAAAGACGATGAACTGCGTTAGTATTGCAGTTTCTTAAATATCTAATGACACTGATAGTTTTTTATTTCATAAAATCTTCATGATACATTCTAATTCCTCGACTTCTTTAATACTACACCCACGAAAGTCAATAACAAACGATTCGTTATTCAATGGAAATGATGTAAAAATACATAATTAATTAAACACACACGCACCACACCGCGCACACCTGCAGACCGTATTGTTTATTGAGAGTGACCTTCCTCCGTCAAAAATAGATGCTTATACACAGTACATGAAATATGTCGACAGAAGGACCAGCACAATTTGAATTATTTTGAAGGATATTATTAGTCCATTGCTTTAGATGTTTGAAAAATTTGTCTGATCAACAAAGTTAATAACGCTATGAATGTTGTTGAACTGTCAAAATGAAAGCCATTGTTATACATTACTGATAATGTTTACGCAACTACCCCGCAGACTAAACGAGGCTGTGCTATATATAAAAAACAAGGCTGTGTGTTTTTATCTCACGAAGCGACGCGCGCTTTACTTGTGGTTACCAAGTGCAGGTGCTCTCGGTATCGTCCGAGACACTGGCGAAGTCATAGAAGTATGTGTGTGTTGACGGTACTCGTCTTCACGCACACATTTACAGCGTATTTGTACACTTAGTTACCACAAGGAAAGCGCGCGTCGCTTTGTGAGATAAAAGTATTGAAGTAGTTGCCGTAACCAGCAATTAAAGGAATCTTATCTCATACGGTGGTGAAACGATTAATCAGTCAGCAAAGCAATAGTGTGACATCGGATGGAGGAATCCTCAGCATTGTGTTGTCACCAATGGATTTGTCAACTATTTCATTATTGCTCATTTTCGGATAAATAGCATACGCATAATAATCAGTCTATAATGTTCCCACTGCTGGGACAGGCCTCCTCTCTAAGAGAGGCAGTGGGCCATAATCTACCACGCGGGCCCAGTGCGGGTTGGTGGATGTCACATATCTTCAAATGTTTGGTTCTAGGACAGGGCACTTTCTTTAATATGTTTTCCTTCACCGTTTTGAGAGCAGTGGTGATTAAATTATTTACACAAAGTAAGCGCCTGCCTGGATTCGAACACACGACCTACAACTCGTAAGCCGGAGCCATTACCACTGGGCCACCACAGCTCGGATATATGTACATATAAGGACCCGGTTATCCCAATCAAAAGGTTATGCTCCGAGTGGACTTACACCTGGACCGCAATCTATGTCTGCCTGCACAGGCGTGATAACTCTTTCAACAAAAAGTGGTCCTTCTGTTCAAAGTTTCATGTAAAACATACAGTAATGGATTCCATTCTATGTAGGAATAAAAGTTTAATTATATCGAAAGTTGGAATGATTAGGAAACCCGCCCCGTGTTTACGGGAAAGTTGCTTTTCATGCTGATTGTAAGAGTTAAAGAAAATGATTCTTATTACATTGGCTACTAGCTGTGCCGGTGACTTCGTCTGCGTAAAACTTCGGCTCCGCTCGCCCGTGCTACGAGTACTACTTCGATTTTGCTAAGCGTTCTTTCTGACTTTTTTTCCTTTTGCTCGGTGCCCAAGGGTCCTAGCGTGATGTTAAATAACTTATGACCTTTCTCATCAATTAGGCTATCAAAATGCAAAAATAATGTTTGAAATCCGACGGGCAGTTCCGGAGATTATCCCCCTACATACAAACTTACACACAAAAAAACTGTACCTCTTTATAATATTAGTACACATGTAAGACGTTACATTTGAAGAAGGGAAAATGTGGCAGTCGATTGATGTAGAACGAGCTAACTACCCTCGGATTGGCCCCAAGTCTGAGTAAAGCATCATGATTCGAGGCAACTTCAGTGAAGGAAGCATCAATTAATTCAGTCTATTCATTTCATGCGTATGTTGAGGTTGACATTTATTCTACCCACAATTTTATAACCAACTTGCTTTTGCCCGCAGCTTCGCCCACGTGTAGGTCACCCACAGAAACGTAGGTACTACTCGGATAAAAAGTATCCTTTCATGGTTTATCAGTGTGCCAAATTTTATCGAAATCCGTTCAGCTGATTGGCGTGAAAAGGTAATAGAGAGACAGAGTTTTCGCATTTATAATATTATCTATATCTACGAGAATTTATACTAATAATAAAGTGAAGAATTTGTTTGTTTGAACGCGCTAATCTCAACAAGTACAAGTCGGATTAGAAAAATTATTTTAGCATTTGATAGCCCAATTCTTGAGGAAGGCTTTATAACATTACGCTAGGACTGTTAGGGGACGAGCAAAAAAAAAAACGTTCAAAGAATGCTAAGCGAAAAGTAAATTCACTCGGACGAAGTCGCGGGCTGAAGCTAGTTAGTAGATGTGGATGTTACTCTAATCGGAAATATTGTAATAGTAAGTATGGAAGTATGGATAGATAGTATGAATGTTACTCCAATTTAAAGGTTAGGTTCGATACAGTTTTCTTTCCCCATTAACCTCTATTGTCCCATTGTTGAGCAACGGTCTCCCCCATATTTTTCACTTTACTTTGTGCTCTGCCTTCTCGCCCCGATTGGTTGCAAACGAGTCCAAATCGTCACGACAGCGTTTCTTAGGCCTGCCTCGGTGACGACGCCCGTCTTTGTATCCGATACAGATTAGCCTAATAAAATAAAATATTGCCATAAAGCACGAAACACTTCAATCGCGTGGCAAGTGTCCTGACCGTCTTTCAGTTTCGACTAAGTACTAATAACTTTTCAGTAATTGATATCATAAATATTTATGAATAGAAATCTAATAATAAAGTCGATTTAGATGTAAAAGCTTAAACGTAGCCTACAGGTTTAGATGTTAGTCACTGTATCTTCTTATAGATATACAAATATTTGCACTTCGAAGTGACATATTCTAATATTCTGACACGAACCATAAAATAAGGCATATTATGACGAGTCTAAGTATTATAATAATATCTTAATCATCATCATAATCCCGAATCATGTAGGTACTGAATCTATTGTAAAAGCTTGCACGTCGATGCCCTAGCCACCTTGTATGTCCTCGTAGGGCGTTTCCTCCCGGTGACTAATGATAACGTCATCACTGAAACACCTAACACACATACCATCATAATTGTTACATCACCATTTATTCCTTACTTTATTTACAAAAAAAAAATACAAGTATTCGATACCGGAACTCCTCTATAAAAACAAACATAGTTTACGACTCACATGAGATAGAAATTAATTCGTCAGAGTACATCATACACGGCCGTCGGTCTGAAGACTGATCTTATGATGTATCCTCAGAATGAAGATATGTTTTATTTTATTGTGTCGTAAAAATCTAACTACGTGTGTACTGGAATGCTTTCTATTTTTGTTTTGTGGTATATGGGTAGTTTGGGTGTCGAACATGCTGTCGAGCATTTAACGGGCCATGCGGTGCAAGATGGGAGTTGAGCCATTATCTTTGGTGAAACGCCGCATATATACCGGAGGTCTGAGCTGTCTATCACCCCCTTGTGGGGGTTGTCCTTGCTGCGGGCTACTTGAGTACGAAGTCTATTTAAGATTTTCCAAGTAGGCCGCGGTAAATTGTGTTCGGTTGGGTTGGCTCTCTGAAAGTTCAATTAAGAAATCAGGATATTTAAAAATAAAAGCAAATGATCGAATTCGCAACACAGTAATACGCTCGAAGACGGGCGACGATACGACGGCGAGGCTGAAATGGGACTGCATTGACTGATTGACCGGAAAAGACAACATACAAAGACGAATAGAAAAGTATGGGGAGAGCTTTGCCCAGCAGTGTGACACTACAGGTCCAAGTAGGTACTCCTTAAAATGGTAATCGTGCTGGACAAACAATTTAGTTGCTGCAGTAACACTGGTAACAACACATTTTCCAAACTGAATATGAAATGCAAGTTTTCAAAAAAAGTAAGCATTTTTTGGTCCTTCACTACGCATTTGGTTAGCTCGTAAAAAAGACATGATATATATTTTAATAGCACCCGCCCGCAACTTCGTTTTCGAAGAATTCGTTTAAATCCTATTATCCGTTTTCCCGTACAAATGAAGCATTTTCCCGCGGTAAAATGTAGCCTATGTTCATCAGGGATAATGTCGGCTTCTAATGGTAAAACGATTTTTCAAATCGGTCCAGTAGTTTCGGAGCCTATTCAATACAGACAAACAATCAAATCTTTCCTCTTTATAATATTAGTGTAGATTACTTTGCAGATCAAAATCTATACTAATAATAAAGGTGAGTTTGTTTGTAAACAAAAATCTTTTTGCATTTGATAGTCCAATTCTTGAGATAGGCTACTTAACATCACGCTAGGGCCTTTAGGAGCTGAGTAAAAACAAAAAAAAGTCAGAAAGAACGCTGAGTGAAAACGAAGTAATAGCGCGGGCAGGCGATGCGATGCGACGGGGTGGGCGGGGGCCGAAATGTTACGCGGACAAAGTTGCTGGCAGAAGCTAGTATAAAATAAATTCAACTTCTATGAAACGTGCGAGTTGCAGATTCTTCTATTCCGTGTGTGTTATAACGTGGTACGCTGAACGGGCACCTGCATGCATTCAAGTGGAACTTGCGCGAATTTGTGTGCCGCGGTATTTTGTATGCTCTACGTTTGAATATTTTAGAATTAGATTAGTTGGCCTTGTGCTAGCATACGATAGACTTGAAACTACATTAGAAAAAGTTCATGAAAAATGATTTGAATGGTCCGCCTGTAATTCCCAAGGGGTCAGGCAGAGGTGTGCCTATAGTACACCCACATTTCACCAGGTATGTTTAAGTGCCATGTAATATTAATAATAATAATAATAAATCGTTTATTTGCAAAACAGGTCTTGGTATTTACAATATTGTGATTGAAGCCCCCTTTTAAGCAAGATGTGCCTGTGTTAGGAGACTTCGCTCTTTTACAACAAATCGTACGTAGTAATAATGCAAATATGACGTTACATATCTATTATAAGTATACAAAATAATACTCAAATTGTTAAGAAAAACAAGTATCTAGGTGCTAAGTAGTTAAATATTTACAATATTAACAATATTGGGCGAGCCTACTGCCATTAACCGGCACAAATCCAGACTCCGTCAACTGCGGAATTGAAAAAGTATCATAATAAAATGCTGAAAATGTTGGAGAAAATTGGTATTAGAATAGAATACTCTTTAATATTTACGCCGTGCGTATGCATTACAGATATAAATGTAGAAATTGTACAAAGGGTGACACAATGGGCGGTCTTATCGCTAAAAGCGTCACTTTAAAGGGCACCTTCGGTTGGTACTTCATTCTAACTATCTACATCTTGTATAAGCTTGTTAGTAATAGTATTCAAGAGAACTGAACAAGGAGGAATTGGGCACCATCCACCTGCTTGGCAGACGGATCTGTGATCGTAGTTTTTTATTATCTACTACTACAGTTTTGGTCCTCTTTAGTTTTTGTAGGGAATCCACCATCCAGAAGTAGTCAGATCTCAAAAACAAGTAAAACGTAGTGTAAGCGCCTCATTGGTCTAGTGTTCGCAAGCGTTACTGCTGAAAATGTGGTCCTGGGTTCTTTTCTCAGGTCGGGCAAAGTGTTATTAGTTTTTTCCATCAGGAATTTCTCAGTAGCAGCCCGGAGTCTGGATTTGTGCCGGTTGGTAGTACTAGGCTTGCACCCTTTATATGGGACTTAACTATAACCGGAAAAATGTGGATGTAGAGTAGAATAAATTACGCTTTATTATGTACACCTCGGGATGCATGAAGAAGCCTCCACGTGTAGCGCAGTTTGTTCCGCGAGTTACTCAACTGAACCGAGCGCTCGGCGCATCCTGGACATTCACACCCAACATCTTATTTGACTGGCCAATACTTCTCTTGCGGTGGTAGGGCTAACGCCTGCCTGGTCTGTGACCGTCCCACCGGAGTCCGGCGTCAAGCAGCCTGCTGTTTCGTCGATGCGTGGGAGTTCCAGTGCCTTAGGCATCTTCTGGGCACGCTCGTTCCATCATAGACCTCATCCATCGCTTTCCATCAGGCGTAATCGAGATCAAGAGCGGGCCCATTTAGCAATAACAAGAAATAAAAAGTACATCATACAAATTACAGATACTTATGAATTACATGTCGTTACGTTACGTGTGTTTTATGTGTACTGTTAGATACACCTCTCCCTAACCCTTTGGGGGGTTAGTACAGGCGTGATGGTGAAAAGAACAAGTAATGCTTAACAATCAAACTAGGTTTCAAAAATCCAGATTGGTCCTTGCGTCCACAACTCCTACTATGAATATGTCGACTTGTAATTACATCTGCTTCATTCACAGCAGTGTTTACATATTCACGCCAACTGCGGTGTATTAATCGAGCTATAAGTATCAAATTTTGGCAACTAAACTCTATACATCGTTAAATGCCTCATGAATCACTAGGAAACCATGCCAATTGAAATGCAATATCATTTGGTTTATAAGTCTTATTCACCGGTCAGTCCGTGAATGGGTGACCATCCAGTACATACCGAGACGCCTCCGTGCCTCGGAAAGCACGCTAAGCCGTCGTTCCCAGATGTCATTGTAGATCTTTGACAGTCGTCACGGGTAGTCAGAAGCCCGAAAGTCTGACAACCAGTCTTACCAAGGGGTATCGTGTTATCCAGCAACTGGGTTGTAGAGGTCAGATAAGCAGTTGATCCATATAAATTCAGGTATTCAGCTAAATCCGGTTAGACTGGAAGCCGACCCCAATATAATTGGCGAAAGGCTAGCCTGATGACGATGAGTCTTATTTACTCGACTACGGGATACCAAAGCAGATGAATAAAATTCTAATAGGAATAAAGATAGTTCGTTCTGTATGATGACAAAAGGATTGGTTGCAATAAATTGCAATCTCTTATAATTTCCATTTTGCGCCCCTAAAAATGTTATTGAACACTAATGATTGCGTTTCTTTTTGTGAATCTCAAATAGGTAATTACAATTTTAGGGCCCTAAAGATACTGAATAGCCAAATAACTGCGACCAACTTAGATGTAGCGGTGTTTCGCGGTTACTCACACTGAACGGGGTAGTTATGGTATTGTAACCCTTATTTACTACGGTCAACTAAGGCATAAGAAGCTAGAAGTTAGAAGCGCAAGAAGTTTTTAGAGGTTTGGTTAAATCATCATCATAATCATCTTCATTCATCATCATTTCAGCCGAAAGACGTCCACTGCTGAACATAGGCCTCCCCTCCCTATTTTCCGGTCGAAGTGAAGGTCTGAACACCTCCATTTCGACCGGAAAAAAAAATATTATACCTAATATTTTTTCGGTCGAAATGGAGGTGTTTTGTATTTAGTTAAATATTTGCCATTAATGATGCAGCTCTGTATGTCCTATTTCATTAGTCTTACCGTAACTGGGTAGGTATCCCATCCCATGGTCAACAAACAGACAATAAGTATCTGTAAAAGTATGTAAGTACTTAGATTATATTAGTAATGGCTTTATCACTGGTGTGAGCAACATAACTTTTCTATAGCGAATCCTTTGTCCAACAGACTGTTTTCAACTCGTTTACGACCAGGCGATCCCAAACTGTTTGCAACCAATTCACTCGTAAACAATGAATTCCACATAGAAATTCTACCGTTCATGAATATTTCTCAGATCATTGCTTAAATAATGTTGTATCATATTACCAACTTATATTTGCAGCTATCAAAGACAATTGTTTAATTTGCCATTGCAATTTCAACTTTCGATCTTCGTAAAACAATTGTTTAGTTTTCTTCATTCAAAAAACCAACCGCATTCAAAAAAGCTTTTGCTAACGAGCAAAAACTTCCGACCGGTGACGAATTTTCACGAGTAGTCAACTTTTCCATATTTGAAAAGTACTTGAGGGCCACTTGCCAAGTCGTAACTCACTCTATTGATATTATAATATGGTTTGATGTCGAATGCATGTTTTTATTCATGCTTCTATTTTCTCCAGCAGAATTCGAGAACGTTGTTTTCGAAATTGAACTTTATGAGGAGGTGGTGAGGTTGAATGTCGTTTGTGTGTCGTTGAATGAGGAACCACGTGTTTGGTTTCCCTTCAGTGGAACGTCAGCTATGCTCGAGGTCAGACGTCTCGTTTGACGATTTTCGCGCGTTTTTCCTTTTCACGCCGTATTTTCTTTTCAATTTATTTTCGCGAGTTTCTATTATGTTCCAATAGTGTATTCATTACGTATTAAGAAACAAGTGTTTGTGTTAAAATAAAAGTTGCTACAAATAATTTACAATGTAAACAAAGTGTTAAAATAATTAAATATTATTATTTCTATGGATTTTCAGTAAACGGTACAGTAACGTCATTATCAGTAACACTTTAAGTATGCAAAAATTAATGACTCGTTTGAAAGAAGTTTTCTTTCTAGTAAATAATTGATAACGCATGGAGCGATAATAACTAATCATTAATGCATGCCAAATCTATACTGTAGTAATAATTGTTATAGCTGAAGAGTTTATTTGTTTGAACGCGCTAACCAAAGTAATGTACGAAAGTGGTTGAATTACAGAATTTTGAATAATAATTGATAAATGAATTTATTTCTGTAAGTAGGTTTGTGCAAACACAGACGTCAATCATACATATTTTAAAAACTAGATGAGGTAGGTGTTTCCCATCTGACTACTCTGAGAAGAAAGGCCGAAACAAATAAAACAATAATAATAATAATAATCAATAAATAAATAATAAAAAATAAAACAAATAAACGAAAACTAACTCGGAGGTCACAGTTTCTTTTAAAGTCCAGAAATAATCTTGGTCAGATCATGTGAAGACTATGTAGAGATAGGTGTCTGGAATGGTATTTTGAGGAAAGAATCACATACTTTGAATTAACTTGTCCAGTCAGTGCACGCATTTGTCAGTAATAGTGTAGTTCAACAAAACTTAAGGAGCTGAACGATTCATGAAACAGCTTCCGTTACTAAAATATGCCAAACACACGTTGTGTAGATCTCTTTTTATGTACTCTCCAATCGCAGGTATGCCGCAAGAGATTTCTTTAGAAATAAGCATCACCTTTGTACGTACTTACTGTTTCGTTCCTTTCTTCTTGTCTGTTTATGTGTGTATACATATATGATAAGATAAATAAATAACTAGCTGCGCCCCGCGGTTTCATCTGCATAAGTCTCGATTCCGTGGAAATATCAGGACAAAATCCTATGTCCTAATCCAGGTCATGGTCTATTCTTGTGCCAAATTTCATCCAAATCCGTTTATCCCTATCAGCGTGATATCGTAAGAGACAAAAATACAAAAAATCAAATCTTTTCTCTTTATTATATTTTCAAATTTAGTGGTCGGTAACCTATACATTTTCCCACTACTGGAACACAGGCTTCCTGTATGTGATAAGGAATGGGCCGTAACCTACCACGCAGGCCCAGTGCGGGTTGGCAGATGTCACGTGTCTTCGAATCTTTGGTTCTAGGACATGCCGGTTTCCTTACGATATTTTCATTCACCGTTTTGAGAGAAGTGGTGATGAAATAATGAACACAAAGTAAAGTGTCTGTCTGGGTTCGAACCTACGACCTATAAACACGTCAGTCGCGGCCGTAACCAGTGGGCCACCACTGCTCTCTATAACTACGAACAGTAATTATGTATTTTACATTTGGCACTCAATACTTTACTTTCATATTTTCTTCATAAAGAGTTATGGAACAATAAACTGAATGACGTCCTTAACAAAGTTCAAATTCCATTGCAACCAAAAACTTATTAGGACCTTTCTATTACAAATGGTCATTCAAAAATCAACTTAGAATACATTGCACTAAACTAGATAATTGATTAAGTGGCGCTGGAATGTAAATTATCTGAGATTATGAACACTGTGTGTTAAATGAGTGTAGGTACTTTCCTAGATAGTTTATAATACTGGCCTCTGCTAAAAATAGGTCTCCGAAACAAAGTAAGGAAATATATTATATCCAGAATGCGTTATATTTTTAAATATCATTTAAAAGACGAATACCTATCCCTTTTTCAACTACGGTTTTCCTTCCTCTTGTCGTCATGAGCTATGTAATCTTTACATGTGTATTATAATTGAAAGTCGTTGTTCTAAACTACGCTATGGATTTTGATGCGGTTTTCACTGCCATTTCTGCCATTTAGTGAATTTATTCCGGAAGGTTTATGTGTAATAAGTTAGTCTAAAACTTACATATAACATTAGTGAATTTATTCCGGAAGGTTTATGTGTAATAAGTTAGTCTAAAACTTACATATAACATTAGTGAATTTATTCCGGAAGGTTTATGTGTAATAAGTTAGTCTAAAACTTACATATAACATTAGTGAATTTATTCCGGAAGGTTTATGTGTAATAAGTTAGTCTAAAACTTACATATAACATTACTGAATTTATTCCGGAAGGTTTATGTGTAATAAGTTAGTCTAAAACTTACATATAACATTAGTGAATTTATTCCGGAAGGTTTATGTGTAATAAGTTAGTCTAAAACTTACATATAACATTAGTGAATTTATTCCGGAAGGTTTATGTGTAATAAGTTAGTCTAAAACTTACATATAACATTACTGAATTTATTCCGGAAGGTTTATGTGTAATAAGTTAGTCTAAAACTTACATATAACATTAGTGAATTTATTCCGGAAGGTTTATGTGTAATAAGTTAGTCTAAAACTTACATATAACATTAGTGAATTTATTCCGGAAGGTTTATGTGTAATAAGTTAGTCTAAAACTTACATATAACATTACTGAATTTATTCCGGAAGGTTTATGTGTAATAAGTTAGTCTAAAACTTACATATAACATTAGTGAATTTATTCCGGAAGGTTTATGTGTAATAAGTTAGTCTAAAACTTACATATAACATTAGTGAATTCACGGTCACAGATTACGTCGATGTTCCTACCAACCTGTTTATCAGTCTGTTGTAAAATTACGCGTAAACCGAGTCACTGTAATTTTATACCCGACAGTACATATTTCATTCAGTCATTTCATTCATTTATTTATTGTAAAACATAGGTACATTAAAAGTTCTTATTTGGTAATACATACTAGTTGTAAATGAATATAAATTTTAATGATCCCCCAGCCCGAGGCTCATAAAAAATACAGCCTAAATAGTGTATCATTATTTTGTTCAAATACGTCACGTCCGCGTGATAAAAGCTTCAGCATACAAAGCCAGTAATTTCATGCTAGTCGACCAAAATAATTCAGTTTGCCTTGAACGTCATTTTAAATTATTTCTACACAGATCGATTTGGGGCCAGCCTAGTATGACCCGTGTACACAATGAGCATACTTCAAATATCTATGGGCTATTAAGGGGGACGCGCTTAGGTATACCTCGAAATTCATATTTTCTTACGTTTTTTTTTGCAATTAGCAGGTCATTGTCAGGTTGTATGTTAATTAAAATAAGATTCGCGAGCGTGTACCGTAATATTCCACAACAATTTTGACACTGGCAGCTCTTGAACGGGGTTTTATGTGCAGAACGCGTTCAGTTTTATTGGTGAAAATTCTCCCGTAGACAACTACCCTATAGGCCCGTCAATTACACAAGAACGCAAGGGATAATATATCACTTTTGTGAGAAGGATTTGTTTTAGAAAAAGATTTAAACATACTCAGTATAATCTCCCTACAACGTTCCCTCTGCTGCGACGCAGGCCTCCTCTTTGTGAGAGGGAAGTAGCTGTAATCCATCGCGCGGGCCTAGTTCGAGTTGATATACTTTACGTCTCCGAATTTGTAGTTCCTCGACCTGCAACTCGTAAGTCGCAGCCGTTACCACTGGGCCACCACAGCTCTGAACGCACCGAATACAAACAAAAAAAAAACATTTTCGTAAAATAGTTCAAGGCGTGAAAGTGTGACTATAATGTATAACTATGTCCCGTTGATCGTAGTAGTGAATTGATCCATTGCTCCTTATTCAGCAGTGGACGTTTGTAACCGATAAGGACCACAGAATGCTATAAATTGTACCGCGGTCACTGTTTTGACAACATGATCAATCAAAAGCGGTCATGAAACGTGCTGTTAGTACATAGTCATAATTCTATTATAATAACAATAACAATACCAGCAGCGGTGGTGATCACGTAGTAATGGACGCGACTAACGAGTTATAGGTCGCAGGTTCGAACCCAGACAGGCGCTTTAGTTTTTGTAAATCGTTTTATTATCACTGCTCTCAAAACGGTGAAAGAGAACATCGCGATGAAATTGGTATGTCCTAGAACCAAAAATTCGAAAACATGTATCATCCGACAACCCGCACTTGGCCCAAGTGGTGGATTACGGCCCACTCCCCCTCACAGAGAGGAGGTCTGTGTCCCAGCAGTGGGAACATTATAGGCTAATTGTGCAAAAATACCAGCCTATTATTGTCCCAATGCGGGGCAAAGGCTTCTTCTTATACTGAGAAGGCAAGCGTATTGATCACGACGCTTCTTCAAGACGTGTTGGTTATTTCAGACTTATATTAACTATTAATAAGTCCAGGTTTTCTCACGATGTTTTCCTTCAGGGATATCAACAATAAATGATTTATTTTCTGTAAGTAGGTTTGTAGAAACACTTTTACATGTTAATCATATTTTTTTTAAACTACAGATAAGGTCGGCGTTTCCTATCTGACTACTCTGAGAAGAAAGGCCGAAACAAACTCAGAGGCCACAGTCTCTTTTAAAGTCCAGACATAATCTTGGTCAAATCATCATATGAAGACCGTGTAAAAAGGCCATTTCAGAAACCAATCGTGTATGAAATGGTTTTTTGAGGATAGAACCACACAGATTGAGCCAATCTGAACCAATCTACACGCATTTGTTAAAAATCGTGCAGCTCAACTCAGAGCTTGAGGAGCTCAACTATTCGACGAACAATACCAAAGAAAGGACTACTAGGACTGGCTAGTCCGCGTAAATTACTCAAACTGCCAGACTATGATTAAAACTAACTAAGAAAGAAAACAGAAAAAAGAAATGACCCACGTAGTCCTCACATTCAAATTATAGTTTTTTTCAAATTACCTACTTGAAATTTTGTAGAAATTGATGTTCTTTGATAACTGTGGAGTGTTCGATATGATATTGATCCTATTGAGCTAAGTGCTGTGGGAATCCCAGAGGGGAAGGCTATCATCTATTAAAAGAGTTTTGTCGGGTAGGTACTTTCAATTTACTTGGTAACAAACTACTAAAAGTAAGTTGAAAGTATGCTAAGCTGATTAGCATACACACTTTCAGTTTGATTTTTAGTGTTCCGCACCCTGTGGGTCGAAAACGGTGAAGGGAAACATCGTGAGGAAACCGGCATGGCCTAGGATAAAAAATTCGAAGACATGTGACTTCTACCAATGGGCACTGGGCCCGCGTGGTGAATTATAGCCCAATCCAATTCACACAACGCAACACTGGGTCAGAGAATAGAATAGGATACACTTTATTATGTACATCATATAAATTACAGACATAAATATATAAATTTTACAAAAGGTGACACAATGGGCGGTCTTATCGCTAAGAACGATCTTATAAAGACAACCTTTGGGTGGATTGAAAAGAGAAGGAGAGCTAAATACTGTAGGTAGTCTGTGGTGTACAATTTAAACGATGCAACGAATACATTATATATAAAGTATATTATACTAATCTAAATAAATATATACATATGATAATAGACATGAAACAGGAGTAAAGAAAATATAATGACAGCATCATTATATTTTCTTTACTCCTGTTTCATGTCTTAAGGAGAGAGGAAGTGCTTTTTCAAAAGTGGATAAAGATTGAGCACGCCTTGCCGACACGGGCAAGTCATTTCATAACCGCACTGCTTGAACAGTAAAAGATTTGTCAAAATTGATGAAAATTGATTTGTTTTGATGAAATGCATCGGCATCTCTAGTCTCAGGTAATAGATAGTTACAGAAGGTTGGCTCCATAGAACGAGCGAAGACACATAACTTAGGCTTTCGTTAAGGATCACATTCGAGAGGAGGTCTGTGTCCCAGCTGTGGGAAAATTATTATGCACACTTTGGGCACGCCCCTATTACTTATCCTCTGCTGTCTGTCCATCGGCTCTATCTAATGAACCGTAATAGACAGTTGACATTTTTGCAGCGTGTATTTTTATTGCCGGTATAACAACAAATAATAAAAATAAAAATGTTCACTAAAGGGGGTCTCCATAAGGCGCTTTTTGCCTTGTAGTACCTACACTTCAAGTGCTAGTCTGCATTTTGTTAGTTTCAATTCAAGGTGTTCCTTGACAAAGCTGCTGTTTATCTTTTCGAGTGTCGTCTGATGCTAATTTAACAAAAATATTAGATTTTCAGAGTGGTTTATTGACGATCAATCTATTGATCTTTTCCATTAGATATATTGTCAAAAATCCATCCCAAGATTTGAAAGATAGGAACGAATCGTCTTGCTTCCAGAAAAGAAGTGGTCATACCCTTAATCCCCATGACATGAAGCGGCTATAAATGGAGAATGTGTGTATGTCTATGTGCTAATATTAATTATTTTAGAGCTTCCATGAATAATGAATAATGACAAATTTTAAAGAAACATTTAAAAACCTACTGATTAGCTAACCACTTTTAATCACGGGATGAACATGAAGCTAAGCTAGGGAATATTTATTTATACACTGCCGAAGAAATAGGTACGCAAACCATACCTGACTGCTACAGTATTTTTATCTCACAAAACGACGCGCGCTTTACTTCCGTTTACCAAATGTACAAATACGCTGTGAATGTGTGTATGAAGACGAGGAGCGTCAGTGTATAACACACACACACTCCCGACATTGCCAGTGTCTCGGACGGTACCGACAGCACCTGCACTTACATACACATTCACAGCGTGTATGTACACTTGGTAAACACAAGTTAAGCGTGCATCGCTTAGTGAGATAAAGATAATACATAATACATATAATATGTCACGTACAGCTTTAGAAGAAGTTCGTCTTTGTTGAGCGTCATATCTGTCACTCAAACCTGTATGACATATCAATATCTAAACCTGAAATAGTTTATTGAAATCAGGCTAAGAATCTATGTAACTTCGAGCTCGAAGCTCGAAGTGACATAGCAACGTTTGAGAAATATACATGGTTTTACATGCAAATAAAAGGCAATGGTTCACTTCCGATTTTGCACCGCATGCCCTGTCGTCTGCACACGTGAGGAACTAATGGCTGCTTTTGCGAATGGTATTCGCATTGCTGAATTTTGGGCAAAACAAATTTAATAAACTCTATACTTTTTTCGTGTTATTTTAGTCATCGACACGCGAAGATCCAAATAAGAACGAAAAAAAAACTCACCTGTCAGGGGGCTATTCTCGAAATTTTAAGAATGTTTGTAACAGTTTGATCTATCAAAAATACCTACATTTTTGACAAGTTTTTGACATTGATTGTCGCTGAGATTGCGACTAGATATTGAACGTTTTAATTACGGGGATTGGCGTTCCGCTATCTGTAAAACATGTCTAAAAGACAGCGGTGCTTCGTTCGCCCGCTGACAACTGACCCCAATTAATTTAAAGCCACTAATCGTTCATGGGAATGGACCTATTGCTGTCTGTTACATCTATTAATCACTTAGTGCTTATTTGTGTGTAATGATGTAATATAATTGGCTCGTGGCTAAGTAATCACTGCCGCACGGGTCGATTGCTCAGGTTAAACTAGACTTGCCGCGGTCAGTCCGTGGATGGGTGACCATCTCTACATACCCTCCGTGCTTCGGCCACTACGTTAAGCCGTTGGCCCCGGTTGCATTCTAGGATCTTTGTCGTCAAAGCCCAAAAGTCTGACAACCATCTTACCCAAGGGTATCGCTCTACCCAATAACTGAGTTTTGGAGGTGAGATAGGCAGTCGTTCCATGTAGACTTGAAGCCGATCCCAACACCCAACATAGTTGTAAAAAGGCTAGGCAGATGATGATTAAAATTCCAGTAAAAATCTTCATATTTGCAGCTGCTTATAGGTAGTAGTTTATTTATTTATTTATTTATTTATTATTGTTTTGTTTATATTCCTTCCAGGATTGTTCTTATTCTATGTCCTTGAATTTCTGTTGTAAAGGACTGAAAACGTATTTTGCTATATGTTTCAAAATCAAAAAAATCAAAATCAAAAGTCATTTATTCAAACTAGGCTGAGAATCAGCACTTTTCGAACGTCAAAATTACAAAAGACAGTCCCCCAAAACGCCCGCCCTTCACCACTTCCTAGTGCTTTCGCTGGGAAGAAGAAGTGGCGCAACAAACTCCCCAGCAGCACAGCTGTCTGTTCAGTTAGAAAATACTTGACTGAATACAATACAAGGTATGCAAAGCAATTAACATTACAAGACACAGGACACTAAATTCAATTATCTGCCATATGTCAGCTAGCAACGCCAATATACCAAGAAATACAATAAAAAACTATACGTAGGTACTCAAGCAAAAATTAATAAATGAAAATTAAATAAAAGCCTCCAGGTATGAAGGGCGTGACCGCTAACATATTTATGCAATGCTGGGTTCTGTTTACATAGCTGTCGCTTGAAGTCACAAATGATAAACTAGGACCATCGAAGGAAACTAAATAAACAAGTTATTACTAATTATAACAATAATAAAACCATGGTCAGCAAGACGACCAGTCACCACAAGCAGCACCCGTTCACGAGCATAACGCAAAGATCAGCCATTACCCCCCTCGCCATATTTGAGGGAAGGAGGCAACCCGACCCCCGACGCTACCGCAAGCAGTGACATCTGAGGGAGCATGACGAACTTGCTGCCGGTTGCTCAGGTAAGAATAATATGATCAATCGTCGAGGTCACTAGCTAACCACATATTGCAATCAACTCATTAGAAAACATTTAAATGGGTTGATTATGTCAATAATATAATAAAAATAAAACTAAACTGATTTGACTTATACAGCCCAATAAAAACAATTGTATAATGAGCTCATAGTATAATAACCTATCAGTAATCTAATTCTGGAGAAAGAACATAAACATTGTCTTGAGTTAATCAGGGCGACCAACTATTCTTATCGTTTAAGTAGTCGTTGATGGAGTAGTATGCCTTTGAACAAAGGTTGGATTTTACTTGAGCTTTAAATGCATTAAAAGGCAAATCTAGCAAAGAAGAGGGTAGCTTGTTATAAAAGGCTATACCAAGCCCAACAAATGAGTTATGAACCTTATGAAGCCGGTGAAAGGGAGCACGTAGTTTGTCCTTATTTCTGGTGTTAACATTGTGAACATCACTGTTTTTAGTATACAAGTGTATATTTTGCCTAATATATATGATGTTGGCAAATATGAATTGTGATGCAACCGTGAGAATACCAATATCTTTAAATAAATCTCTTAGAGAAACTCTAGCACCTAGCTGGTAAATAGCTCGAACAGCTCGTTTTTGAAGGACGAATATATTTTGTATATCAGCTGCTTTGCCCCACAGCAGAATACCGTAGGACATAACGCTATGAAAATAACTAAAATATACTAAACGAGCTGTATCAACGTCAGTGTATTGTCTTACTTTCCTGACGGCGTAGGCAGCCGAACTGAGCCTTCCTGCTAGGCTCGATATATGTGGTCCCCACTGAAGTTTGGCATCTACTGTTATTCCCAGAAAAACTGCTGAGCTCACAGTCTCAAGCGCCTCTTTATCTAAGACGATGTTGGGTCCTAGATTTCTAACATTCGGTAAGGCGAACTTTACACATTTCGTTTTCTTGGCATTGAGAACTAGGTTATTTGACGTAAACCAATCCGTAACTATTGAGAGTGCACTGTTTACCTCGTCAAAATCTAGTCTATTCCTGTCTACTTTAAAAATAAGAGATGTATCATCAGCAAACAGTACAACGTCACAGATTCCCTTTAAATGGAATGGTAAATCATTGATATAAACTAAGAACAAGAATGGGCCCAGTATTGAGCCTTGCGGCACACCTAACTGAACTGGTAGCCCGGAAGATTTCACACCATTAACATCTACACATTGGAACCTATTATGTAAATAACAATTTATTACGTTGAGAGCTTCGTTTTGGACACCGTAATGACGTAGTTTACGCAAAAGCGTGTCATGGTGCACGCAATCAAAGGCTTTGGAAAGATCACAGAAAACTCCGATAGCATTTTGCGAGCTCTCCCATGCGTTAAATATGTGCTTCAGCAAAGCAACACCCGCATCTGTAGTCGAACGACCTTTTGTAAAGCCATACTGTTCATTATGAAGGAGGCTATTTAAATTAAAATGTCTTAGCAACTGCTTGAGTATTATTTTTTCAAATATTTTGCTAAATGCAGGTAAGATGGAAATAGGCCTAAAATTGCCAACGTCGTTTTTATTACCTGATTTAAATAAAGGTATGACTTTACTATTCTTCATGAGGTCAGGAAAAATTCCTAAATCAACACATTTATTAAAAGTAACAGCTAGATAGGGGGCTACGATGTCTATTATATTACTTAAAAGTTTAATGGAGATGCCCCAGTAGTCACCGGTGTTTTTAGACTTAAGTAGGTTAAAAACATTAACTACATCATGTGGGGTTACATGTTCGAAACTAAATAAACGACTACATTGAGGTACACTACTATGCAAAAGGTTTTCAGCTTTAGACGGGGACGAATTTAAGGAGCGAGTCGTAGTTATGGGTATGTTGGCAAAAAACTCATTAAAAGCTTCAGCTTCAGTTTCATCTTTAACACCATTGTCAGCCTTGTTTCACCCACATCTGAGTATTAGGTCTCCTCCCTTATGAACCATGCTTTCCTGGTCTGTAACAATTCATTAATTAAATTCTTAATACTCGTAGTAATTATGAAATAATAGTTCTTATTGGTTTCGAACTATTTGATATTTTTGCTTTCAGACTCCAGTACTATGTCTTCTAAGCTAATATTATATTATAAAAAGATGAGGAATGATTTTTTGTTACGCTTGCACGCTAAAACGGATGAAACGAATTTGGATGAAATTTGGCACATGAGTAGATCATGGTCTGGATTAGGATATAGTATCCCGACATTCCCACGGGATCGAGACTCATGCGGGTGAAAGAGCAGGGCGCAGCTACTGAAATACTGCTAATGAATAATTAAAGAGCAAAATAGCGAGTATAAGAGCAATGTTAGTTACAAACTCGCCAGAAGGCAGCGTCGTTCAGCTGTCAAAAATGCATGAAACTAACTGGGCTAACAGAGGCATCCATTTTAAACTTGGTTTATAACTGGTTTTCCACTAATAAATAGGTCGTGATGCAATCTCCTTCGATTTTAACTGTGTGTCATTTGTTTCTATCCGATCGAGCTGTAGATTGAAGAAAAACAGTGCCTCATTTATTTTCTTGGCCTAGATAAGATAAGATTTGTGAAGTATTCTGAGAATTACAGTCAGGGGTATCGGTTGCTTTTTGTTTAAAGAGGCAAAAAATATGAAGCAATTTAAAGTTAATAGTACGAAGTTAAGCTGAAAACATCTCGTTCTATCGTTCGTTAATGTTCGTAATTGGCATGTATTTTTTTGGACCTCAAATTATTCTATACTTTGCTCTCCTAAAAATTTTATATATAAAAAAAACAACCGACTTCCAAAAAAACACTACAAAGTGAAAAATAATTTTAATTTTGGAAGTCGGTGTCGTTGGTTCCGCATTTTGGTTTTTTGACACCGACTTCCGAAATTAAAATTATTTTTCACTTTGTAGTGTTTTTTTGGAAGTCGGTTGTTTTTTTTATATATAAAATTTTTTATTTTTCACTTTTTAGTTATATCTACCCTAATCAAATTCATATAAACACTACTTGCTATGTAAATATCAGTGACAGGAAGCTGCATCTGCGTTTATAGGGTACAGACGTGATGTTATGTTGTGCGATTGCGTAATTATTATTATCATAAAAAAAAATTATAACCTTTGTAGTGAGTACAGGCGTGATATTATGTTGTGTGATGGTGTAAACAATGCTTAGATATGCTATAGCAACAATCGCGGTTAATCTGCTGTTATTTATTGAAGAGTTCCCCCGATTTCGACAAGATCCCATCATCAGATATTGAAATGGTGACAATGGGACCACACGGGAAGCACCAGCTTTCAAATAAAAAAAGAATCATGAAAATCGGTTCACCCAGTCGGTTATTATGAGGTAACAAACAAAAAAAAAAAAAAAAAAATACAGTCGAATTGATAACCTCCTCCTTTTTTTTAAGTCGGTTAAAAATATGATTTAATACTCGAGTGCCTTCTTTCTGTTTTTTTTATTATTTTTTTGTTTTTTGCTCGGCTCCTGATGGTCATCGTGTTAAATAGCCTTCCTCAAGAATTGGGCTATCAAATGCACAAATATTTTTCCACAAACTACTGGTTGTTACAGAGATTAGTGCGTTCAAATTAACAAACAAAATGTTCAGCTTTATTGTTAGTATAATGTAGATTAAACGGTTAAATGCCGGTTGTTAGAAATAATTTAATAAGCAATTGTATCTCGCGTGGATCCACGTTCGTATGGGATACGATAATGGCTCTCTTTCATAAATTAAAACCAAATGAAAACCATATCGCCAAAACCAAAAGATTCCCTCCATTGACAATCTGATTTCCTCACCAAACTTCCCATCCGTGGGAATTTGCATGTTCTACCATAACTTATGCAAGAACTTCAGTAACATTTGGTAACTTGTCAGTGAGTTTTAAAGAGCAAGGCTTGGAATATGAGCTCAACTGTGAGTGATAAGACACAATTACTTTTTCTATTGTTACCGAAATTAATAAGATTGCATAATCAGAATCGCTATTTGATTCGAACTCGTTAACTTTAGGATAATCTAATGAAACTACACCATTATCGATCTAGGTACTCCTGAGCATAAGGTCTTGGGTTTGATTCTCGGGTCGGGAAAAATGTTATTGGGTCTTTCCATCTGGAATTTCTCAGTAGCAGCCCGGAGTCTGAATCTGTTCTCGGTTGATGGCAATAGGTCTCAGAGGAAATACTATAGGTGCACTTCTGCCTAACTCTTCGGGGAATTCAAGCGCGATGTTATGTTATATCACACCATTATTGATCTAAGGACTTATTAATGAGTCTGAATAAATACGAAGACAAAATAAAGACAAAGGAACAGTCACTGTTCGTTTTTTTCTTTGTTTTTATAATTTTGATTACTAGTTTTTTAGGGTTCCGTTGACGAGTATAAAAAATATATATTGAGTAGGTTGAAACTATTTGTACTCCCGTCGCTTGTCTCTAGAGGTTCATTACGAGTAGAAAACCAGCGTCAGACAGCGTCTGTCTGGCATTAATGCTGAAATGGACCCTTTCGGCGCAGCCGTCAGGGCACACACTATTATTTTTAAAACATTAATTTCACTTTTTATTTTGTTATTTGTGTTTCATGAACTGTGTCCAAATAAACGTTAGGTATTCTTTCTTTCTTTCTTTTACTGGGCAGAGATAAGTACCCACCTCACTTAGTCACTTACTTGGTGAGGTGACTGCTATTGCCTCGGTCTACCCGACTGTAGAACATAATAAAGGACGCAAAGAATTGAATATGTATTTAAACTCCTCTTTCGAAAGACCAACTTTCTCAGTAATTGAGAAGAAATCCTAGGCAGAGATACCCAGAAATAAAGTATTTTTTGTATTTATCTTTGTAATTTATCGTTACAAGATAGTCTCACAGTTTTATGCTATTATTAAATACTGCAATAAACGTGGCATCGTCGTCGTTTCAAAGCATCACGTACAAAAGCGATTCGTTGGTTCTAACCTTTATTACAGCGCTAATGTGTCGTGCTATGTCGTCCTAGTACAGAAATGTTTTAATACGAGTAACTTTGATTTTTAATTGAGCTTATTAGTTGCCCCAAGGTCTTCTTCTTTTCAGTGTGTTGTTACATGCATTGCTATTGGAAATATTTCTCTCAAAATTTTAATCTTTCTCGTGACGTTGCCTTCGAAATATTTCATAACTAACTTCTGCCCGCGACTTCGTCCGAGTAAAATTTCTTGTTCCCCGCCCCACCCCGTCGCATGGTATCGCCTGCCCGTGCTGTTAGTTCATTTTCGCGTTCTTTCTTACTTTTTTTAGGGCTCTGTAGTCAAGAAGGAACCCTTATAGTTTCGCCATGTCCGTCTGTCCGTCCGTCCGTCCGCAGCTTAGCTCAGAGACTCTAAGGGCCCTTTTCCACGGCAAGATACCGTTTTTTGCAGGTACGGTTTTTTGCAGGATCCCGTTTACTAGTGTACGTGTTTAAATATACATATTCACACAAGCATCCCGTTTGCAGTATCCACCCTTTGTCAAATGTCTATATTTATGTCTGTCATTTATATAATGTACATAATAATGAGTATTCTATTCTATTCTACTATGTTCTTACTTGGCATTCCATAATGTCTTGTTCAGGAAGTTGTACGTTGCTTCAAACTATGCTGAGGGGTACCCTACTTGTAATAATAACAGTCAACTAACGATCTTTCAAATACCATAGAAACACTGGTACCCTGTACATTTTATCTTGATCGTTCCTAGGATCGTACCTACTATACATTGAGAAAATTTTACTCGAATGCTTACGTATTTACGATAGATTTGAAAATCATTGGTATGACGCTGGTAAGATCAATTTTAACGTCAGAACGTCAGACACAAATGCACACGGTCAAGAACTTTGTTTAACAATATTGATAGCGTCATAACGTTAAAAAAGGAAAATTCATATAAATGTAGATTCCTCCGTAATTTTACATAACATTAAGCCCACGCGGTGTAACAAGAGAATATTGTTGGACGCTATTGATCGATTACAGTGGTATTATATTTAACACTGCTGCAATCGATCAATCGCACCAAACAACATCTAAGGATGGCGAATCTTTTGATCGTTATAACAATACTGATAGTGCAATCCACGAAGACGCGCCCCACTCTCTTCCTAATCGTTAGTGGTTATTGCTAGTTAATTCCGCACGTGTTTTAATTTTGGCGATACTTACTAATTACCCACTAATAAGTAATTACTGTATATTGACAAAACTAAAATAGTAGCGAAATGTTGCACACTTGTACTGTAAGCATTAAAAAGAAGAGTGGGGCGCCTCTTCGTGGATGACACTATCTGTAAACAGGTGACTATTTCGAAAAGATAGATTGATCAGTGAAAATAATATTCGAAAGTAAGGACTTGCTCCCTAATTGCGTAACACACTTTCAGTCACATAGGGGGCACGAGGCTAGTAATAACAGCCGCAAAGGTCGATCGATCAGGTTAAGCTACGCTTGCCACGGTTGGTCCGTGGATGGGTGACCATCTTTACACCGAGACCCCTTAGTGGCTCGAAAATCACGTTAAGCTTTTGGTCTCGGCTGTCATTCGTGGATCTTTGACAGTCTTTACTTATCGTCAGAAGCCCGAAAGTCTGACAATCAGTCTTATCAAGAGGTATCGTATTACCCAGTAGCTAGGTTGTGGAGGTCAGATAGGCAGTCGCTCCATGTAAAATACCGGTATTCAGCTGCACCCAGTTAGACTAGAAGCCGACCCCAACATAATTGGGAAAAGGCTAGGCAGATTTTTTTGACTTTCGGCCACAACGTGAGTGATTGGGAAGGAAATAGCTAATCCATAGCTTATATGTTTGAAAACAAATTCTGCTCAACCGTAAATAACTCAATGAATGTCATTGAACTGTCAAAATGAAAGGCATTGTTATTGCTAGTGTGTTACGCAATTACCTTACCTTAGTTCTTGGTAAAACATCGCGACGTAATTATGTCGAAGAACAATCATCTTAGCCTATTGCAGTGCACTGCTGGACATAGGCCTCTACCAGGTTGCGCCACAACACCCTGTCCTCCGCCTTCCGCATCCAGTCTGTCCTAGACACCGTCTTAAGGTCGTCGGTCCAGCTAGTTGGGGGGCGTCCCACACTACGCTTGCCCATACGTAGCCACTCTAGGAATCGTCTGCTCCACCGGCCATCGGTCCTTCGATAAACATGGCCAGCTCACTGCAACTTTAGTTTTCCGATTCTATAAGCAATGTTGGTTACTCCGGTTCTTTTCCGGCTAACTTCTTTCCTGATTTATCCTTTAAAGAAAGTCTGAGCATAGCTGCATAGTGTGCTGAGCGACCTTGAATTTGTGGATCAGTCCGACTGTTAAACATCGCCTTTTACAAAATAAACAAAGCGACAGAAATACCTAACAGTATTAGTTGGTGAACTTTTTGTATTTTGGTTCACGCAAAAACCGACCGTTCATGATAGCTGGTAGATACAATATTTGTTAAGATTGATAAATTTTTACTCAATTATTATATTTCACATAAATCTACATTGGCACTTATGAAAAGTCAGAAGCTAGGTTCTAATTGGTCGTTTCCTACGGAGAAGAGCCGGCAAGAAACTCCACGGTCACTCTTTTAAAATAAAAACTTTGAATATTACAAAAGGTGTTACAATAGGTAGTTTTATCGCTGAAAGTGACATTAGAAAACGATCTAAACCGATACGTTTTCCAGGCAACCCTGTAACAACCAATACTATGAGCCTAAATTTAGGCGATGCACTTAAAGCTGATGCGATGCAACACGCTAAAATTGGCACGTTCCTCCGCGGCCGCATACTGTACGGTTTTAAATGATATTTATAACTTACGTTTGTATTGTTACGTGTTCTTAGGAATTTTGACGTACAATCAATCTGCCTAGCCTTTTCCCAACTATGTTGGGGTCGGCTTCCACTCCGACCGGATGGAGCTGAAACCCGACTTTTACATGGAGCGACTGCCTATCAGTGCAGTTTGTGATAGCAGTGGTGGCCCAGTAGTAATGGCTCCGACTTATGAGTTGTAGGTCGTGGGTTCGAACCCATACGAGCATTTTACTTTGAGTACCTAAATAATTTCATCACCACTGCTCTCAAAATGGTGAAGGAAAACATCGTGAGAAAACTACACTTGGTTCTAGAACCAAAAATTCGAAGATATGTGACATCTGCCAACCCGCACTGGGCCCGCGTGGTAGATTATTAGCCCACTCCCTGTCGAAGAGAGGCAGCCTGTGTTCCAGCAATGGGAGCATTATAAGCTGATTATGTGTGACTGCCTATTTCAACGCCAGTTACTGGGAACACGATAGCCCTTGGTAAGACTGGTTGTTACAATTTACACATTCACACAGGGATCCTGTTTTCCGGATACTGCAAACTGGATGCTTGTGTGAATATGTATATTTAAACACGTACAGCAGGGTAATTGCGTAACATACTATCAGTAGCAATGGGTTTCATTTTGACAGTTCAACAACATTCATTGCGTTATTTACGTTGTTGAGCAGACACATTTTTCGAACATATGGAGCAATGGATTAGCAATATGCTTCAAATTGAGAGTAATAGTGTGTTACGCAATTAGGGTGCTGCTTTAAACGGGATACTGCAAAAAACCGTACCTGTAAAAAATAGGAGCTTTCCGTGGGAAAGGGCCCTGAGAGTACCATCGACACGAAGTGAAGAAGAAGACTGTCCTTTTTGTACTTTTATAGGGACAGATTTCAGGTTCATGATGATCGTTATTATCATTCATCACTTCAGTGTAAGCAGTTTTATTAACTACTTCCGTCTAAGTTCGTTTGATCTTCAAACAAATCATATTATAATATCATTTTATAGCATTTTCTATAGCTATTTGAATCTGTCTCATTTTGATGGCTCATTCTAATTGGACCAAGGTGACAGCTTATTAATATCCCATGTTTATTAATCCTGGGAAAAATGAGCTCACGACACTATAATTAAAAACCACAAGTTTACAACTATTTGGATGACCTGTAAATTTTTCCAATTAACCCAATATTTTTTATATTAGTTTCTTTACGAGGCGTTAACGCAACAGTGTTGTTTGTTTTATTATGTGCGGCCATGAATGGATTTGTTAACTGTCCTAACTATTTGTTTATGAGCTGTCGTCACGATGTGCCTAATTACTCCACTTCATGTCCTAGTTTTAATTACTTTGTTAGGTCATGCCTTAACGTAGTGCATCGGGGATGTCCGCGCTGATGCACTGATGGCTTTCATGGCATCATTCGCATAAGGATGGTATCCCTGATCTGCGGAATGCGTGGCAGCCGCAATGTGATCTTGAAGACTGTGGCTGATAGGTTATCATCTCCGCTTCGGAAGTTCCGTTTTAAGTCAGTCATCTAATCATAATTTTAATTTACATTTTTATTACCATTTTAATCTCCATTTTTGTAATTGTTGTACCTATGGATCTTGATATATTTTATTTAAATGGGAGAAAACCTCTTTTTTTTACCTTTCTTTTTTTCCGTTTTTTTTTTGCTCATCTAAAAGTAATTTTATACTTCGGAGTGAACCCTACTCTCGATTATTTATCATTTTCGTCTGGACAAAACACATCGGGAGTAAGGATAACTGTCAAATCATGTTGTCATTAATTCTTAGTTCGTGCCCCAAACTAATCTTATGTTCGTAGATGATACGGTGTAGGAAACGCCCGTAACTTCGGCTGAACCTACGGTTTTCGTGGTAGTATACCTCCTGCTCACTGCCCAATCAATTTACCTAGCCTTTTCCCAACTATTTTGTGGTCGGCTTCCAGTCTAAATATATTTGTTTAAAATAGAGCCACGGCCTATCGGACCTCCACAACCTAGTTACTGGGATCAGTCCACTCTCCAGTGCAGTAAAAAGATTTCCTCCGTCTCCAGTAATCAACTATTCCAAAGAATTGAAAACAATTTCAATCCTCGATAAGTTTCTACAAAACAAGGATTTTCTTTCTATTATTCAAGATATTGTTACGTCATTAATAAATAATTTATCATGCAACAGTGTTGAAGACCACAGAGCCATCTACTGGCAAAAAATAATACCAATCGACGGGACGAAGGCGGGCGCGCGGGGAAGCATGCACATCAGCGCGACGCTAGCGACGCGCTGCGGATTTTCACTGTCATGGTGACACGCCATCATCGAACACACGCAAAATTATTACCGCCCGTACTTACTATAGACGTTCTGCATACTTACTGTAAAACCTAATAAAACGATATTACACGTTATCACAAGAAGCCTGGTGTCTGATTTCATCCAACGACGCTGACACGACGACGACCTGACGCAGAAACCCCAACATATTCTGGACCTTCCGAGCCGAACGTTCATCCGAAGCAGCAAGCACCATCTTCAGCAACGGTCAGGTCAATCCACCCAATTTCCTTCCAAAGTCCTGTGCTCAGTTTGTGCTAATATCGTTATTTTTCGCAAAATTCCAGTGTTAGACTACGGTGCAAAATTGTGCGTCTACTACCTACCTACATCGCTTGGGCGCGCGCCAGTCATCTGTAAGTACTTGATCTTTCTCTCTTGCAAACCACCAAAATGTCCAATAAGCGGCATTCAATAATAGAAATAGAAAATAGTGAAGTTATCATTCGCGATTTAGTTAAAAAAAGAGGTACCGTTAAACGAAAATTAACTTTGTTTTCTAAATATGCGCAGTCATTAGATGTTTCGCAAATAACGGACGCTCAGAAAGCTGAGTTAGAGGAGCGTTTTGAAGCCTTTAAAACACTAATCGATCAATTTTCTAATATACAAGATGAATTAGATTCCATTGTGCCAGATAGTCAGTTGGACGGGGAACTGCTAGAGAGAGAAACGTTTCAGAATCAGTTTTATGCTATTGTGGGCAGGGCTAAATGTATTTTAAAAGATACTTCCACTCAAAATGTCGGCGGTCAAAGTCGCACTTTTAATTGCATGAAGTTACCCACAATTTCATTACCGAAATTCGACGGTTCATACGATCAATGGCTCGAGTTTCGCGATACCTACTTATCAATGATACACAATAGTGATAGTCTAGATAATGTTCAGAAGTTCCATTACTTACGTTCAGTTCTTACGGGTGATGCACTACAAGTAGTTAAGGCATTAGAGTTTTCTTCCGACAACTATTTAGTTGCTTGGAGTCTCTTAGAGAGTAGATATAACAATGACAATTTGCTGGTTAGTAATCACGTCAAAGCTTTATTCTATGCTCAATCGATGAATAAAGAATCAGCTTCTCAAATTCGTAAATTAATAGATACAGTTTTAAGAAACATACGTGCGCTAAAAACGTTAGACGAACCTACAGATACGTGGGATACTTTAATTATCCACATAATAACTTCCAAGTTGGATTCCGCGACCGATCGCGAATGGGAAAGTTACAAAAGTACCCTCCCGAAAGTAGGAAAATTAAAGCTGTCTGAATTAATGAAGTTCCTCAAGGATCGTGCTGATTTTTTAGAATCGATTAGGCCTCAAAGCAAACAATCAGTAGACGCTCACACAAAGAAACAGTCGGTCACAAAATCACACAGTCATGTTAATACACGCAAAGATAACAATAATAAAAAACCATCAAATTCACCACGTTACAAATGCGCTCAGTGCGGTTCCAATCACCCGGTTTACTCGTGTGAAGATTTCCTTAATTTATCTCTTAAAGATAAATTTAATTTAATTGAGGAGAAAAAGTTATGTCGTAATTGTTTCCGATCAGATCACGCAGTAAACGAGTGTTGGTATGGGCCGTGCAGACATTGTAACAAAAAACACAACACGTTAATTCACACAGATGCTGTTGTAGAAGCTCGCACATCATCAGCTGTTGCTCAAATCACGCAAATAGTGCCACAGTCTAAATCAAGTGATACGAGTGCTTCACACATACAGATGCCGCTCACCACTTCTCACAAATTTCACACAATTTACAAGGAAGATAATAATACCAAAGCGCAATGTTTTCTAAATCCGGTATTATTATCGACCGCATTAGTGGAAATAGCGGACGAATATCATAACTATCACACAACGCGAGCTCTCCTCGATAACGGGAGCCAACATTGCTTCATATCTGAATCGCTTTGTAAAAAACTTAAACTTCCATTGATACAGTCCACTGTTCAAGTTATAGGGGTAGGTAACACTATATCTCAATCCACACAATCATGTCGTATTCAGCTGCGATCCAAAACGAACACGTATAGCACGCATTTTAGTTGTTTAGTTTTGCCTCGTATTACGGCACAGTTACCATCACTAGGAGGTAATTACCACATAGAAATACCGGGCAATGTTCAACTTGCCGATCCAGAATTCTATCTGTCTGGTGAAATTAATTTATTGTTAGGGGCAGATAAGTTCTGGGACCTGCTTAGTGAAGGTCTGATACGGTTACCGAACGGTCCATATTTACAAAACACACAACTTGGTTGGGTCATATCGGGAACTGTTTTTAAAAAGGTTTCACGCGTTAACCTAACTCATTGTAATTTCACGCAAACATTAGAATCAGAACTAAAACGATTTTGGGAACTGGAAGAAATATCTTCAACTCATAATAGTCTCAATAAAGCTGAAAGTGCATGCGAAGATTTATTCAAAGATACGACTTTACGCGACGCTAAAGGTCGTTTTTCTGTGCGCATTCCACTCAGTCAATCAGCTGATGTTTTACATGACACATTTTCTATGGCAAAAAACAGATTTCTTGCACTCGAACGCAAACTAATTAGGAGCGCGCCTAGCTATAGAAAAATGTATACCGATTTTATGAAGGAGTATTTAGGTCTGGGTCACATGAGTCGCATATCAGAATACCCTTCACCTTGTTATTTTTTACCACATCATGGTGTTTACAGGGAACATAGTTCAACAACTAAACTTAGAGTTGTCTTTGACGCAAGTGCAAAGTCTACTTCAGGCAAATCATTAAACGACATACAACACACTGGGCCTACGTTACAAAATGATTTGTTTTCAATTTTACTCCGTTTTAGACAATTTAAATATGTAGCATGCGCTGACATTGAAAAAATGTATCGGCAAATATCAATTCAGCCTGATCAAAGAAATCTACAACTAATACTTTGGAGGGAAGATCCATCTGAGCCGCTCGGTATATTTCAACTTAACACCGTCACTTACGGGACGGCGTCCGCGCCGTATCTCAGTATTAGATGTTTAAAACAACTTGCGTTAGAATGTAAAGATGACGTCATCGCACAAGTAATTAATGACGATATGTATGTTGATGATTTAATAACGGGGCATCAGGATCAACAAAGGTTATTAGAAATATGCAAAGATGTTTCTGAAGTATTAGAATCAGGTTGTTTCTCCCTTAGAAAATGGATATTTAACTCATCAATTCCACAAACAGAGTTACCGTCTACTTCTAAGGAATTCTCACTGGGAGAAAACTGTTATACCAAAACACTAGGTATGGGATGGTTTTATTCATCCGATGAATTGTATTTTAGCACAAAATGTAATCAAGACGTAACTTACGCTACTAAACGCAATATTCTTTCAGTCATCGCGCAGATATATGATCCTTTAGGTTTACTTGCACCAAACATCATTATAGCTAAAATTATATTACAAAGGATGTGGCTGTGTAAGATAGGGTGGGATGATGCAGTTCCTAACCATATACTAGTAGAATGGCAAAAATTCATTCATAAATTACACAATCTACAAGACGTACGCATTCCACGTTATGTCATTGGAGAAAATACACACATTGTTGAGTTACATATATTTTGTGACGCTTCGCAAGACGCATACGGCGCCTGCGCATATATACGCAGCTATACAGACACACAGGTAATATCAGTCACGTTGTTGTGTGCGAAAAGTAAGGTCGCTCCCGTTAAACCGGTTAGTGTGCCGCGCTTAGAACTGTGTGGCGCGCTAATAGCTGCGAAGTTGTTTACGAAAATTAGTAACTCATTAAGATTAACTTTTAACAACGTATACTTTTGGTCAGACTCAACAATAGTTTTAGGATGGCTTAATATGTCACCTAATTTATTAAAAACATTTGTGCAGAACCGCGTTGTACAAATTAATGAACTCACGGGCGATAAGCCCTGGCTTCATGTAGCCGGTAAACAAAACCCAGCTGATTTGTTATCGCGCGGTGTGCATCTAGATATACTTAACACTTGTGAATTATGGTGGCGCGGACCGCCATTTTTGCAGGTTCCTAACACACAATGGGAACATGATATTAATTCTTATAGTAATGGTAATCACGATGAATTACCCGAATTAAAATCACTTAAAACTTCATTGCTCGTTCAAGTAAATTCAGGTTCTTTTCTATTTGATAGGTATTCATGTTTTAATCGTTTACGACGCGTAGTGGCGTACATTATGCGTTTCATAAACAATAGCCGCACAAAACTAAAATCAGAACGGCTCACAGGTTGCCTGTCGGTGGATGAACTAGATATTTCTGTTAGAACTTTAACTCGAATAGCACAACAACAATCTTTCTTAGATGTTTACAAAACATTAAAACAAAATCGTCAATTAAAATTACCACGAAGTATTTCTAGTTTAAATGTTTTCTTAGATGAACACGATCTAATTAGAGTAGGAGGTCGATTATCATATTCAGACTCGTTCTCATATGACAAAAAACATCCTTTGTTGTTGTGTGGTAAACACATATTGACTCGCCTTATATTCGAACATCAACATAAAGCACTATTACACGCAGGGGCTCAGTTACTACTGGCCACAATTCGTGATACTTGGTGGCCTATTAGAGGGCGTAACTTGGCTAAACAAGTGGTGCACACCTGTATAAGGTGCAAGCGTATGCGACCTAAACCGTTAAACATACAAATGGGTAACTTACCTGCGGAACGATTGGAGCCAGGGTATCCATTCATACGTAGTGGCGTGGACTATGCTGGGCCATTGTTCATGCTGAACCGTGCCGGAAGGGGGGCAAAGTTAACGAAATGTTATATATGTCTTTTTGTATGTTTTACTACGCGCGCAATACATTTAGAATTGGTCACAAACCTTACTACTAAAGCATATTTGCTGGCGTTGAAACGTTTCATCTCTCGACGTGGCAAACCATTGCAGATTTACTCTGACAATGGCACGACATTCGTAGGAGCTTTAAAGGAATTTTCACAATTTTTAGATTCTTCAAAATCAGATATTATTAATTTCACAACTAATAACTCCATAGAATTCACATTTATTCCGCCGTACTCGCCTCATTTTGGCGGTTTGTGGGAGGCAGGGGTCAAGTCCTGTAAATTTCATTTATGTCGCATTATAGGCAATGCACATTTTACATACGAGGAGTTGACTACGGTATTGGCACAAATTGAAGCTGTCCTCAACTCCCGTCCTATGTACTCGATGTCCACAGACCCGAACGACCTTATTCCCTTATGTCCTGCTCACTTCCTGATTGGCCGACCGCTCACCGCACCCGCAAGTCGAGACCTTACTGCGACGGCGACGCAGCGCCTGCCACGATACGATCGCGTGGAGCAGATGAGGCAATACTTCTGGCAACGCTGGTCAACTGAGTACATATCCGAGCTCCAGAAGAGAACGAAGTGGCAACTCAACCAGGACACGCTTACCCCTGACACCCTCGTCTTAATCAAAGAAGACCACTTACCACCTTTGACTTGGCGCCTAGGACGAGTGTTGCAGACGTTCACCGGTAAAGATGGCATCTCACGCGTGGCAACCATCAAAACTGCAACGGGCGTTATTCGGCGATCGTACCCGAAAATTTGCCCGCTCCTGTATCCGGATAACGATCGAACCATCTCAACTTCATTGAAACCTGGTGCTTCCAAGGCCGGGGGCATGTTGAAGACCACAGAGCCATCTACTGGCAAAAAATAATACCAATCGACGGGACGAAGGCGGGCGCGCGGGGAAGCATGCACATCAGCGCGACGCTAGCGACGCGCTGCGGATTTTCACTGTCATGGTGACACGCCATCATCGAACACACGCAAAATTATTACCGCCCGTACTTACTATAGACGTTCTGCATACTTACTGTAAAACCTAATAAAACGATATTACACGTTATCACAAGAAGCCTGGTGTCTGATTTCATCCAACGACGCTGACACGACGACGACCTGACGCAGAAACCCCAACAAACAGCAACAGATAGATTTGAGATGTCATTAGAATACAAATGACTAATTAATAATCAAACGTAGAACCCAAATGCTTTCCTTGTCTCCCTTCCCACAACCTTGAAAAGGATTTGCTAGCTAATGCCACCAAGGACCAACACAAACTCGATTAACCGAAATATTCACTAATTTACCTTCATAACGGTAGGATCCTGAAAGTCCTAGCACATATCTTCATTAAGTAAGCGTGATATAATGGTCGGACGTGCTAGTAGCTAATTCTCCTTGATGGCACGAGGAGGCTACGTGCGGAACCACGGAATAGATAGCAACAAAAGGCGGGCTTCATACTGGAGCGAAATCATGCGCGCACACATAGACGCCTATGGTCAGTTCCAAAAGTATCTAATAAAAATGTAAACAAATGGATACTAAAACCTACCTGTCGATTCCAATTTGTAGCGTTACTTAGAAATTAAGTGCGTTCATTTAGTTATTTGAATACTTCAACCCAAAATCAAAATTTTAAATCACTTTAATGATATTTTTCCACTCAATTTTCGTTGATGATGTTTTAATTACATTTTTTTTTTATTTAATTATTGTTGTAAAAGGTGATGCAATATAAATCTGAAACCTTATACTCGTATATACTATAGATGAATGAGTTATTAATCCCTTTTAGTGAGTGATTCCATAAAAAAAATACCTGAAAAGATTTTGTTTACTTCTGGAACAGACTATACGTACGGCAATTCCAGTCGGACTTGCTTGCACTGCCCGTACATGACGCAAATGACATGTGTCATTTGCTTGTGCTTTTTGGCCCGTTGTATGGACTTGACCCTCTGTCATCCTACACCTATCTATGCTGTGGCTGTACTTAAACGCGTCGCTCATACAATTAGAGGTACATACGTTTCATGGTCGTTCTATGACAGTATTTTATATAACTGTCATGTGATTCTATCGGTATAGTCAGCTGAGTTATGCGTCAATGTTGTGTTATTCGTTCTATTTCGATCATTTTTGCCGTGTTAAAGTTTTCAATTGTTTCATCATCATCTGCTTTGGTTATCATCATTTGTCCTTTTCCCAAATATTTTCTGGTCGGCTTCCAGTCTAACTCGATGCAGCTGTATTTTAAGTGGAGCGACTGCCTATCTGACCTCCACAACCCAGTTACTGGGTAACACGATACCCCGCGGTAAAATTAGTTGTGAGACCTTCGGGCTTCTGACGACCCGAAACGACTGTTAAAGATCCACGAATGACAGCCGCATCATTTGCTTTGGTAAGGTTAATTTTGTTTCCTACTTAAAGTAGTGGGTTTTCATAGTGTGCCATTCCATTCGGAGGATTACTTCCCCATCATTCGTAAACATTAATAATAATGAAGCCGTTTATTTCCGAAATTTGGGTACAACGTTTGTTAGCAGGAAGCATTCGGACCAACAGTGGGAACATTAGAGGGTGGTTATGCTTGTATATGCCTTCCACAGATAATCACATACATTTGCTGTCTGTCTTGACGACAGATATTAATGGATGAATCATGAATCAGATACTGTTGCCGAGCTGTCTATAGTAATACATTTATGTTCATCACTGTACATGGTATGTTCAAGTAATTATCACTTGCGTCTATAGCTAATAACCGAGTGTTCGTTTTCACACGATGGCGTGGTAGGCAAGAGAATAATAACGATACAACAATAGTATGCCTATGACAGGAGTTGGGCTGGTTAGTATTACCACTGACGGCTGCCATGGCCCACGCACATAGGTGAAGGACTAAGTGCGGGAACCAAAATCTGTAATAAAGAACTCAAACTCAAAGCATTCATTTCAATTAAACCCATTTACAGGCACTTTTGAAGAGTCAGTCAGTCAGAAATATTAAATAACATTTCAAAGCGCAGTACTAGTACTCACTACGCTTTGAAAAGAAAAGCTGGTAACCCTGGCAACTGGCATACATATCCCGCGAATTTAAAAATTAATAATCTAAGAAAAAACCTTCTAAATTGACCAAAAAGTAGTGAAAGTCAGTGCAATAACTATCGTCTAAAAATGATATTAATTGTGTCTATCAACGACAAGTGTATATAACCAACTTAAGTCCATATTGTGCTCCAGTTCGAAACGCTTCACAAACTGTAAATCAGTGATAATAATGACAATTCACCATAACCTTACTCTAATTAATATCAAATAGTGAACATAAGTGCAGTTTTATCATAAAATAGTGAAATAACTACGAAGTACAATAATATAACACCGTTAAGAAACACATTTTTTAAAAATTGACCTTTGGACTATCATCAATGTTCGACAACTAGCGCCAGCACGTCACCAAGCGGTGAACGGACTAACCAAAATAGTACCGCTACTTGCCACCAGCGGCGCAAAACTTACGATTGGGGATACCAGTGCAAAATTTATTTTAGTATTTGGTGGAAAGTTATTAATTATTGAAGACTACAAGCGAACTTAGGAATTCGAATCCCAGAAAGTAATATTCTTTGTGTATTATTTTTAAAATCTAATTTTAATTTACAATATGAATTTCTTAGAAAATATCACTTTCCGAAGAACACGTACGCGGTCGGAACCTGAGGCCAGTGATATAATCTCGCAAACGTTGGATAACACCTCAAATTCCTTGCCAGGTATGTCTGAAGATGAAGATGAAAACCTAATAAATATCTATAAGAAAGAGTTAGAGGAACTTAAAATTCAACTGCAAAGTGCACACAAGGAAATAGAATTATTATCATTAGAAAATAGTAACCTGAAGAAAACGAATGCTAATTTAATAGAAAAAAATAAAACATACAAAGTTATAGCGTGCAGTCCCCTTAAGGCCAAAGCCCAAACCCCGAAGAAGAAAGCACCTGTTCCTACAAAGACAAAACAGACGCAGACATCAGAAAGTATGAAAATTACACACAACGCACAGCAAGTCGATATTGATTCTGGAAGTTCTCAGGACGTCGTCGCCTCACACAAAAATATTAACGCAAATGCACCACATCCTTCTCCCCCACTTGCAAAACGTAACATATGTGTGCTGAGCAGTGAAACATCAAACAGAATTTATACAATGAGTGAAAGAACTCATATAAATAACTATAATTTGTGTCATTACCGTACTCCTAAATGTGGAATAAAATATTTGTTAAATAATATCGATCAAAAAGTTCAAAACTTCACTCTTGCCGATTATTGCATTATTTTTATTGGCGAAGAGGATTTCAGGAAAACCTATAATTATATAAAACTTGTAACCTATATTCGTAATATGTTAATAACACTAAATCATACTAACTTTGTAATATGTCTGCCTACGTTTAAGTACATGGACAATACTAATATTATGTTTAACAGCCGAGTAGATACTTTTAATAATTTAATTTATATGGATGTTGAGACATGTAACTACGCGTTCATCTTGGACTCAAATTTAAATCTTCCATACACATGGGATACATACAACCAGCGACATGGGCACCTGAATAACAAAGGTTTTATGCAAATTATCTCAGATTTGCAAGACTTCATCCTGGACCTAGAGGCGGTAAATACTTCTAACTTAAGACTTCTAAAAGATGAACTTTCTGATGACTACAATGATTCAAATGTTAATCGATCAAAGAGCTCAGCTAGTAATATTAATGAGACAAATGAGTCATCCCACTCAAATTGTTTTTTTCGCCTATAACAGCATAAATATCTTGCATCAAAACATTGCTGGTCTTTTAAATAAGGTTGACCTGCTTACAGTCCATCTTCAGGAACTATCTAAAAAACAAAAAGACATAGATGTGGTCTGCATCACTGAACATTTCATTATGCGGGGCTATGAAAAGGTATTAAACATTCCAAATTATAAGCTAGCTGCGTGTTATGCGAGACGAGCAAAGAAGCGCGGAGGATCTTGCGTTCTACTTAAAATAGGCCTAGAGTATAAAGAACTAACAGAGATCTCACGCCATTCAATAACAAACTCTTTTGAATGCTGCGGAATCGAACTAGTCCAGCAAAAATTAATCGTTATTTGTATATACAGGCCACCGAAAATTAACAACCTAAATATGTTCTATGAAAAACTTGAAATTGTTATGAAAACTACTTATATTAACTCGAGTAAAACAGTTGTTCTATGCGGGGACTTCAACATTGATACCTTAAAAAAGAATAGAATGTCCCTAGACTTTGAATGTTTTCTTTTGGGCTACAATCTTAAGCTGGAACTGAGACAACCGACTAGATTGCGCAGTAATAGCTGCATTGATAACTTTGCTCACAATTCTCGTCAAAAATGTAAATGTGAAGTAATCGAATTGGCTCTTTCAGATCACACGGCACAAACTCTGCAAATTAAAGTAAATAAAACATATAGATTAAAATCTTGGCGAATCAAGAAACGAGATTTGGCATTAGAGAATCTTGTTAAATTTAATAATTATGTTAGTTGCATTTCATTCTCCGAAATATACAACACAGAAAATGTAAATGTAGCATATGATATTTTCATGGAAGATTTCCATTTATTGTATGACCTTTGCTTTCCCTATAAATGTGTAACTATACAACCATATAAAAAAGTTAAATGGATCTCGCGAGGAATACGTGTTTGTAGTAAAAAGCAACGCCAGCTTTTATGGCGATACAGACTTAAGTCAACTAATGAAAATAAAAATAAATTTAAAGACTACTCAAAAAAACTTCGAAAAATTATCAAATTAACTCAAAAATCACAGAATAACTACTTCATACGAACCGCAAGTAATAAGTCGAAAGCATCTTGGCAAGTCATAAATAACAAAACACACACTTACGACCCAATTTCCCAAATCAGACTACATGATACGACAATTACAGATCCTCAAAAAATTGCTAATATCTTTAATAACTACTTTATTGATCAGATTCAACAGTCACCTCAAGCGTCATTTGACACTAGTAATATTCCGAAAAACCTAAACTCAATGTTTATGGCACCAGTTTTACCCCAAGATGTAATTAGAGTAATAAAATCCTTAAAAAACAAAAATAGCGTTGGGTATGACGGCATAGCAACGAAAGTTGTTAAATTTGTGGCGAACAATATAGCTGCACATCTTAGCCATATTACTAATCTCAGCATCAACTCTGGTGTGTTCCCTAATAGCTTAAAAACTGTTATAGTTAAACCAATTTACAAGAAGAATAAAAAAGATGAAATAGCTAATTACAGACCAGTAGCCTTAATTCCGGTATTTTCCAAAGTAGTAGAGAAGTTAATCTACGAATTATTTAACAATTTCTTATCTAAATATGACATTTTGTGTAATGAACAATCAGGTTTTAGGAAAAAAAAATGCATCAATACAGCTATCTTTGACTTATTCAACATTATCATAAAAAACGTAGATAGCAAAGTGCCTATTTGTGCAATCTTCACAGACATGTCAAAAGCTTTTGACTGCGTCGATCATGACATTCTAATAAACAAATTGAGCGTTTATGGAATAAGGGGAAATGTACTCAAACTTATTAAGTCATACCTTAGCGACCGTAGACAGTACACAGAAATAACTAGAATTTGCACTAAGACGAATAGGGAAAGAAAATACCGATCCGAAGTACGAATAATAAAATATGGTGTACCACAGGGCAGCGTCCTTGGACCACTCCTTTTCTTAATTTATATCAACGATTTGCCACGTCATGTTGATAATCCAATGGTATTATTTGCCGATGACAGCACCGCGTTAGTAAAGTGTAAACATCCGGATAGCTATGAACAGGATATAAATAAGACCCTGGAAGATATCGTACATTGGCTTGATAAAAACAACTTAGTGATAAATTTACAAAAAACTAGCATAATGCACTTCCATCAACGCACAATTTTAAAAGATGTAGCTGTAGACTACAATAAACAAAATATTAACCAAGTTAAAGTAGCAAAATTTTTAGGGATTTACATTGACAGACAACTAAATTGGCAACCACAAGCAGAGGAAATTTGCAAAAGGATGAATACAGCGGCATATGTCCTTTCAAAGTTGTCCAAAAAAGTTGACATTAAAACTATATTAGTAGCTTATCATGGTCTGGTTGCATCAGTTCTAAGATTCGGTATTATTTTCTGGGGCAATTGCAGCTCAAGGGAATACATATTCAAGGCACAAAAACGTTGCATTAGAGCGATGTGTGGTTTGAAGACCACAGACAGCTGCGAACCAAAGTTTAAGTCCCTAAAAGTACTTACATTTCCGTCATTGTATATTTTGGAAATGGCCATGTTTGTAAAGACCAATAAAAACCTATTCCCCACGATGTCAGAAACTAGAAAACGACCTGTCAGAAATCTTTACAAAAATGTATTACACATCGAGTCCTGTAACACAGCGTTATTGAGGAAAAGTGTTATTTGTATGGGTCCTACAATATACAATAAACTGCCAGATGTAATGAAAAATGATACAATTAAAAACTTTAAAAAGAAATTAGTGGCCTTCCTAATAGACAAATGTTATTATTCTATTAATGACTTTTTAATGGACAAAACTTTTTAATTGGGGATGTGTATAGTAAATGATAAACATAATTAATTAATATTATTTTAACCTAATATGCATTTATTTTTAATTACATTCTAAAGTAACATTTTAATTTGACATTTTTCAATACTAATTATTATTAATGTTTGTATAGTTTTAACAATTCTGTGACATTTTAATTTGTAATTAATTAATTAATTAATTTTAGATAGCTTCTTTACAAGTTTTATAAATTTTGCGTGCCTATTTCCAGGCAGAATGTACATGGCTCACTCCTATTTACTCCACCTGTATTTTAATGTACCTACATTCGTTGCAAATAAATGATTTGATTGATTGATTGATTGATTGATTGAAATGTGCAACTAGTATCATGCTTGCCTGTTCTTCTCCATAGGTACTCACCTATGGAGAAGAACAGGCAACAAATTAAATGATTGATTGATTGATTGAAACTCTATCGACACTAAGAATATCCCTATGGTGATTAAAACAGATAATAGCCAAACAGACTTCAAAAGGTATTTACAAGGCATATGTGAGTGGAAACGCCAGAAGGGAACTCCCTAGAAGGACATAGTGACTATTATTAGTGTTGTTCTTCAGAAAGGTCAGGTGCGTAGTACTCGCAACTGGCGTACGTTTATGACCAGATGTATGACCGTAAACGAACAAAAGGAGTTTGTAGGTTAGGATCGTAGCCGGTGGCGTTCTATAGTTTCTGCCTACCCCCGTGGGAAGAAGGCGAGAGTTTCACTGCGAAGTGAGTCATAATGAGCCTATACCGTTCCCACTGCTGGGACACAGGCCTCCTCTCAGTTAGGGGGAGTGAGCCGTAGTCCACTACGTGTAATCCACCATACTAGCTTCTGCCCGTGACTCCACACTTCGTCCGCGTGAAATTTATTTTTCCTCGACAACCCGGTCGCATCGCATCACCTTCCCACGCTATCATTTCGTTTTCTCTTAGCGTTCTTTGTGACTTTTTTTCTTTTTGCTTGTCTCCTGAGGGTCATAGCGTGATTTTTAATTTATTAGCCTACAGCCTTCCTCTAGGTTTGGCCTATGCAAAAACAGTTTTTCAAATCCGACTGAGAGAGTTCCAGAGATTAGCGCGTTCAAACAAACATGCTCTTCAGTTTTATTATTAGTATACACATAGATATACCGGTTGACATTTTTTTATCGTCTGGACTATTTCATTTTTTTTACATCTATCTTTTATTTGAACCCGGCCGATGGCTTCAATTAAAATGGACTAAATATCGCTACGAAGTCACCGATGATTTCCGCGCGTAGAATGGCTTCAAACAAAGGATTGAATGGAATTAAAAGAGATTTTTTGTTGCGAAAGAAAAAAAAATCTGTGCCATAGGCTTCTACACTCATTTTCGTATGTAGCTTGAATAATTTCTACTCTTTTTCGATCGAAATTAAACTCAGTGGGTAACTACTTTATTAACAAAATAACGTTAACATACTTTATTAACATTTTTAATAAAAATGGAAAGCTAACCTTTTCTAATACTTACCACAGGTAGCTTAAAAAACAAAACTGAAAACCTAATAAAATCTGAGTCTCTAAAGCCTTCAAAACATTATTTTATAACACCAAACTCAAGAAACTAAAAGATTTTTCAAAACCAGCAAAATATCACAAACAGTGCAATATACAACAAAATCTTTACACTGCAGTGCAAAAAAAAACTGAGTTAAGTGCAACAACCCACAAGCCTCACCAGTTAAGTGCAACAACTCAGTGATGTGTAATTCAGTGACCTCTCCATAACAACAGTGACGTTGTTCTTCTCCGTGACGTGCATCATCAGCCACGTTGTTGCTGACGACGTGCGGGGAGTGCGCGCGGCGTGCCGGGCGCGCGCGTTGCTCGCTCGCGCGCGAACTCGAACCATGCACTGAGCGGGTCATGGAGACTATCTCCGAAGATGCTGAGGCTGAATTGGAACTTGGTAATTTTTTTATTCATGATTCTTAGCTTGTATCTAGTAACCCTACTGTTAGCATACATTTGGTAACCCTACTTATTATATCGACAAATATTCGTATGTCACTCAGTCAATTATTCGTTCATGGGGACATTCACTGTCATTCTCCATGGTAGATAATTGACAGCCGGCTTCTTGTTCAAGACGCCAAGCGGTGAGCACGTTCAAAAAACTGTCACCGTAACAAGTCGTTACAATTTAAATCTAAATCTTAGCAAGTATGTACAGAATTTATTTGTTTCGGTGAGATTCGAGTGTTTTTACAGAGATTGTGGAAAAGGAAATAAATATGTTTTTGTCTAAAGAATGTGTTTAGTTTTTTAACACGCTTTTATTAGTTCCACCTGTGTGTTTCTTTGTTTGTATGTAGTTGACTCGTTTGGGCTCGATTTTGCCCCACTTTAAGCGATCAGATTTACTTTAAACGTTGTAAACTTATCAACGACCGACGACAATACAATATTTTGATTAAAAAAAGTTGAAAAAAAAATAGCTTAAAAAACACGCTTTGATAGCAAATCGAACTAAAAAATCAGAAAATAACTTTTAATTTTAAATTCTTAAATAAAAATAAAATTATGAAAAGAAAATTACTTTCATTGTTAAAAAGCGTGGGGTGCTCGATATTGATTGTCGTAAATTTATATATAATTAGCAGTTACTTGTAAACGTAGAGTTAGTATAGAAATGTGATAAACAGCACCGCACGCTTTTTAAAAATGAAATTAATTTTCTTTTCCTAACTTTATTTTTATTTTAGAATTTATAATTAAAAGTTATGTTCTTGATTTTAAACTATATTTTTACTACGAACCCTTTTCATTTCTGAGCTGTAGCTAACATGATGTTGATATTCTTCTTTGTTGTTGGCTAAAAGTCAAAGCGTTTATTTCATTTATTTTATTTTAATATTTTGTCAGTTAATTTGGAATAAGAAGTTAATCCAGTATGTATATTTTTATCCTCTTTGATAAACGCATTAGGACTGATTTTTCCAACGCCAAATAATTTTACCCGAGGAATCATTTTGAATTTTTGACAGTTCTTCCATATAAATACTGTCAGACGACAATTGTTATTCCACGAATAAAAAATATCTGTCGTTTGAAAAATTAGCCCTTAGGCACAAGACATAAAAGGCACTTTTGAACTTCACCATTTTAAGAAAATATAATTAATTCTAGTTGCTTCTTCTTTCCTCTTCGTTGTTTCCTATGGAGCATAATGGACAAGAAACTCCATAATTACTCTTTTAAAATGATTTGTAATATTTTGTATACATTAATAATTTTATGTGAAAACGATGCACATACTTGGAAAAAAATCACTACAGTATAATGTCATGTAACTAATATGTACTTATAGAAAGAAATTATTTTGTTTTTTAAAGGCATTTATTTAACCGAACCTCAAATAGTTCCCATTTTGGTTTCCCAAAAATATTATTGAACACTCCAATAAACTGAATGCGCCTCTTTTTTGTGAACCTCAAATAATTCCTATTTAGGGGTGTTAAAAATACTGAATAGCCAAGTAACTGCGACCAACTACGATGTAACGCGCGGTTGGTCATCGTTCCAACCTAACCTGACCCGTTTGGTCGGAGTACCCTAGCTTATTTATTGTGACCAACTGTGAGAAAAAATAGAACGTTAAAAATTGGCTCATTAATTTAAAAAAGTGCCCATCATTAGAAGGTCAATACGTTTTTAGAGGACCAGTGAAATGTTTCCCTTTTTCAAATTAGTTTTAAAACATTTCCTTGGGTAAACCACTGGAAGAACAGCCTTTCAAACTGAGAAGAATTTCAGCTATCCTCGCCGACTTTCATTTGGTATAACTAATGATCTGTCAATCATTTAAACTGAGCTGCTACGTTATTTCTTCAAAGAAGATAAACGTTTTGCTCAATATTATTTTAAAGGAATTATCTCGTACATCAGTCTGTTTCTTGAGGTGCCTCGTTGGTCTAGTGGTCGCAAGCGCTACTGCTGAGCATGAGGTCCTGGGTTCGATTCCCGGGTCGGGCGAAGTGCTATTGGGTTTGTCCATTAGGAATTTGTCAGTAATAGTTCGGAGTCTCGATTTATTTACTTTTTTAATACTTCAAGCACATAAATGTACAGAAGCGGACTTAATGCCAGGCAGACGTGTACCAATGTTGCACCCATATTTCACCAGTTAGGTTTAAGTCCCATGTCATACTGTTGCTCGCCTTCATGCACGGCTGCGGTTGCGCGTCTTAATTACGAGTCTCATATTTAGATGTGCATCTTTCAACCGACCGTTGTAATTTCTTATTATACAGTCCGCTATCCTTTCATTTTGCTCCACCGTCGCGATCAATGATCGAATAAGTAAATTATAAAAAAAAACAGTCACTTTCCCAGTGAACACATAACACATTTCAAAAGCCTGTATTTCTCCAAAGAGTCAGGCAAATGTGTGCTATAGTACACCCGCATTTCTCCAATTATGTTTAAGTCCCACGTAATAGGGGGCGAACTTATTGCCATCAACCGGCCACAAATCCAGACTCCAGGCTGCTACTGAGAAATTCCTGTTGGAAAAAAACCAATAATACTTTGCTCGACCCGGGAATCAAACCCAAAACCGCATGCTCAGCAATAGCGCTACGAATACTAGGCCAAGGAGGCAATCACTGAAATAATTAATTAATTGGTTTTTTGCACCCGACAAATTAGTACGATAGGCTAAAACCGTATCAATTTAGGTATGGCAAACACTATCCACGCCTAGTTTTCTATTATTTACTCAATATCGAATTTCCTATAAATAGTTCATCGATTGCCCGTAACTATTTGAACTCGATGTAGGTAATCGAGTTCAAATAGTTTGAATATTGTCCAGTGGGCCAGTTCTCGCACGTTCAGTCTGATCTCAGTCTCAATCTGTCATAAATACTTCTAATTTCCTTACATTTTTGCCATTAGTTTGTCGCCGAAATGAGACTGCGTCTAGATTTCAAATGTTTTAAATGGCTAGAATTGGCATTCTGCTCTGCACCTAATTGATTCCAATGTTTAGGGGCGCACGCGAACTACACTATATTACGTTAATATTCTCACATATATCAACATCCCAGAGAGGAGGCCTGTGTCCCAGCAGTGGGGACGTTGTAGGCTGATTATGTATATCAACATCAGTCCAGCTTTTGCCAACTATATTGGGTCGGTTTCCAGTCTAACCGGGTGCAGCTAAGTACCAGTATTTAACGTGCAGTGACTGCGTTTCTGACCTCCACAACCCAGTTGCTGGGTTTATTCGACCAACTAATTATATGGTGGGTTCAGTGCAAAAGTTCCTGAAACCAGACGAATACCTTTGCAATATAATTTTTCCTTTGAAAGTAAACATATTTTTCTCACGTTTTTTTTTGGCTTAGAAACTGGCACAGTTGCTAGGAAACCTTATAAAGTAGAACTGAGCACGAACTTTGCCGATTTTTCAAAGGGTTGCCCAATAATCAGAGTCACGTTTTAAAGGGTAAAAAGTTTCTTCAAGTAGCGAATCACGTGTATCAAGAGGGTCGAATGTTGAAATGAGGGATCGAGTTAACAGAGTTTTCTGCTACGCAATTTTATTTGAAGTTTTATACTCACGTGGATTTTTACTGTTGATTTCCTATTTGGTATTTTTCCTGTTCCAATTAAGAACTTATGTTTTTCATTGTTCTAATTTCTGCTTGTGGGCTATCTAAGTAATTACAGCCGCACGGGTCGATCGATCAGGTTAAGCTGCGCTTGCCGTCCACAATGATCATGTCTTTGTAAAATCGTCGGGCTAGTCTGCAAAGTAGAAGAGTGGATCTATTGCTGTATAATTAATTCTCCGTCTTACAATGCTGTATAAGAGTTGTAAGATGGCGAATGATCGAATGATGAATTAATATTTTGCTAAGGATTGCCTACTCTTTAACAAATTCATTCATCGTTGAATCGGCCCCGACTAGAGAAATGGTGACCCAGTAGTATCGACCCTGACTTACGAGCCCAAGCAGGCACCTTACTTTGTGCACTTAATTTCATTACCACTGCTCTCAAAACGGTGATAGAACACGTCGTGTGGAAACCGACATGTCCTAGACCACCAGTAACTCGAAGACATAATTATGATATCCACCAACACGCACCGGGCCCGCTTGGTGGATTACAGCCAACTACCTCTCACAGAGAGGAGGCCTGGCAACATTATAGGCTGATTATATAATTCATCGTTCGTTCATGCTCTATCTTACAATTGTTTTAATCCAGATCGCAGGGAGCGGTGTGATCAAACTGTTTACATATTTGATTCGCGCAGGCCAGGTGTTCTCGTTTGTGTGGGCTATTTATAGCCCCACGCCAGATAGCTCGCGAATTTTGGATGAAAATATGTTATGCAACACATTACATTACACTTACGTGATATCCGCACATATATTATAACTCAGTAGCAGCCCGGAGTCTGGTTTTTGCCCGCTGATGGCAATAGGTTCGTCCCCTATTACATGGGACTTAAACATAATTGGAGAAACGCGGGTGTACTACAGGCACACTTTTGCCGGACTCTTTGGAAAAATACAGGCTTATGTAATGTGTTATGTGTTTATTGGGAAAGTGAGTGTTTTTTTATTAAAAAAAATTATACTTTACCTATTCGATCATGAATACTCCTTACTTCATGATATTACCAAAATGATGCCTGGACTTTAAAAGAGTGTGATCTCTTAGTTTGTTTTGGTCTTTATTCTTAGAGTAGTCAGTTATGAAACACCAAACTCATCTCACTCATCATCAAAAATAAATTATGGTATAAAATTAAAACATAATTTATTTTTGATGTTGAAAAGTGTTTGTTCAAATCTTCTTACCGAAATAAAATCATTTATCATTCACGTAACTTTTGACACACAGGTAGAGTGCTTTTAGGTAATTTTACACTTACGCATAAATACAATATGGACTCACGCCTTCTTCCCTTGGGGTAGGCAGTAAATAGGGAACGCCACCTGCTACGATCCTTATATATTCCTTTTGCTCAGTTTAAGTCCATACATTTGGTCATAAACGTACGCAGGTTGCGAGAACTACGCACCTAATCTTTCTGAAGAACATCACCAATAAAGTCACTACGAGTATATGGCATTTCCACTCACATCTCCCATGTAAATAACTTTCGTTTGTCGCCTTTCAGTCATCCTCTCAATATGAACAAACCGTCTAAGCATACTCTTTTAATTCTTTCTCACTCATGATAAATTCTCTTTGTACAATCCCTGTGCCCATAAGTTCAAAGAATACAAGTTTGCACACCAACAACATAAATATATACCCCAAGAGTAGTGTAATTCCAGATAAAAGAACCTATTTTGGGGGTCTTAACTCTGACAACAAACTGTAAGCTACAAGACAACGGACCCATTACTAGTGTAATTAATCTTATTCCTTCTTCATAACCTTGGTAGGAGGTATTATGGCGGATTCTTTCCTCCCATGTTGTACTGTACGAGGTCTGTTTATTAACTGGCAGTTTTGAGATCTCATGTCTGTTTTGTGACTATTTTGAACCCAAATTTTATTTTCTATATATTATATTCTCTAATCTATATAATATATTAGTACGAGTATACATTTAAATCAATGAGCGACAGATTGTTACCAAAATAATCTGTGGTATAACGTTGCCAGTAGTAGATTTAATATCAGTTTTACATTATAAATATTATTTTTGTATATGCTCCTCCGAAAGGGAAATATGAAAAATCTGCAAATTTATTGTTGATAAGGTAGGTTTTAATTCGACTGTATCTGTCCTGTATATTGTCTTGTTTATTCTTTCTTTTTTAGTTTTCATTACAATCAGAAGACAACAATATTAGGGCCGATGCTGCAAACTTATATTGCTTTGTAATCGAAATAAAACCAGGTCAGGCTACTGACTGCCTCCTTCGTCTAGTGGTCGCAAGCGCTACTGCTTAGCATGGGGTCCTGGGTTCAAATCCTGGGTCGAGCAAAGTATTATTGTTTTTTTTTTTTTTCATCTGGGATTTCTCAGTAACAGCCCGAAGTCTGGACTGGTGCCCGGTTGATGGCAATAGGCTTGCCCCCTATTACATGGACTTCAACATAGCTGGCGCAATGTGGATGCGTCTCTGTTTAACCCTTTGAGATATACAGGCGTGATCTAATGACCTATTAAAAAAACCCTGCAAGTTAAAAGGTTCGAGAATTTCCATTCCAAGATAACAGCGTTAGAATATGTAAAGCATACCAATTATAAATTCAGCTCATGATTTCTCTCCATTCATAGGAATAAGGGAATATCGTAAACGCCGCCATTTTCTGCTCGAGAAGATAAATGATCTCAGTGTTATCTCTGTGTGCATATAATAATACTGGAATAATTGTGTAAAATGGAGCTTTCACGAGATTTCATTTCTTACTAGTTTCTGTCCGTGATTTCATCCGCGTGAAATTTTTTGCTCTCCCGACCCCGACCCGCCCCGTTGCCTGCACTATTACTTCGTTTTTGCTCTCCCGACCCCGACCCGCCCCGTTGCCTGCACTATTACTTCGTTTTTGCTCTCCCGACCCCGACCCGCCCCGTTGCCTGCACTATTACTTCGTTTTTGCTCTCCCGACCCCGACCCGCCCCGTTGCCTGCACTATTACTTCGTTTTTGCTCTCCCGACCCCGACCCGCCCCGTTGCCTGCACTATTACTTCGTTTTTGCTTAGCATTCTTTCCGACATTTTTGTTTTTTATCGATTCCTAGCGTGATGTTAAATGGCCTGTAGCCTTCCCCAACAATTGGGCTAGCAAATGCGAAAAAGATTTGTTCAAATCCGACCGGTAGTTCCAAAGATTAGCGCGTTATAAAAAACAAATAATATGCTCTTCAGCTTTATACTCGTAATTGAGGAGCGTCGGAACAAAAACCGATATGTCTTAATTATGACATTATTTTTTTTATTTTTTTTCTGTTACAAAATGTTTAATTATACACCCTTCAGGAAAGAAACCAATTAAAAAACAGTTACATCCATCTTAAAAAAAATATCAAAATACTGTGGTCAAATCAAACCCGACAAATACATTTTTAAATTCAACATGTTCTTGTTGTTGGATTAAAAACCGATAATTCTTATTAAGTTTTACACAATTCAACAATGGTCGGTTCAAATTCAATTCAGTTCAATACCTACATATCCATTTTGGTTTCGTCAAAAACCGATATATCCAAATGATCGCGTCAAAAACCGATATATCCATACTTGTCCGCCAAGTATCTCCCTAAATTAAGTATCTACCCTCCGTCAAGTTTCACACATCAATCCATGTCACTTTAACTGCAAATTGACATGCTATAATTTTCCACTTTTGTAACATTAAGAAACTTACAAGCTTTTTTTTAATTTGTGAAAAATATGGTAAATTCGATATATCGGTTTTCGTTCCGACGCTCCTCAATTGTTAGTATAGATTTCATAGTTTTGTTTTAAAATACTGAGTTTTAGACTTATAGGTATTCTTGCGCACACACAGAGGCCCCTGGCTAAATAATAACAGCTGCACAGGTCGATCGATCAGGTTAAGCTACGCTTGCTGCGGTTGTCCTGTGGATGTGTGACCATCTTTACATACCGAGACCCGTGCCTCGGAAAGCCGTTGGTCCCGACTGTCATTCGCGGATCTTTGACAGTCGTTACGGGTAGTCAGAAGCCCTAAGGTCTGACAACCAGTCTTACCAAGCGGTATCGTATTGCCCAGTAACTAGGTTGTGGAGGTCAGATAGGCAGTCGCTCCATGTAAAATAGTGATATTCAGCTGCATCCGGTTAGACTGGAAGCCGACCCCAACATAGTTGGGAAAAGGCAAGCAGATGATGAGGTATTCTTGTGCACAGTTGTTGGGCATGTCTCTGCATCTAAAATTATTTATTTTTAACAAACTTACAAAAGGGAGGCTTCTATGTTCGTCCGTATGTTTAACACTATATGTATGAATATATTTTCGATATTATGTGTTTATCAATATTTTCATCAATTGTGAGCCGATTTCGAACATGCTTTTCTCGTTTGGTAGAGTAACTCGCACAGTGATCCCATATAAATTATATTACGTTTGCTTGGGTAGTTTCTGAGTTAGCTTCAATAATATTTATTTAATCCACTTTGTGTATATTGATGATATTGTAATACTTCCTGTCAGTGTTGTTAACATAGCTTGTAGTAGTATAACCATTGTTGTGGGGTTGGTACGATAGCTAAAAAGTGAAAAAGTCATACAGCTATGAGAAAATCAAAATTTGATTTAGAACAATAGAAAAAATAATTGTGTCTCATTAGTCACAGTTGAGCTACTAAATTAAAGCTTGAATAAAAGCGTGCTGTTGGTTTTTAAACGCTCGGCATAGCACCGAAAGTGGAAAATCCAACAGCGCACATTTTTTTTACGCATTAATTTAGGTGTCGCCCAGTGTTAGTGAAAACTGAACACTGGATTTTTCTTTTGACATACTTAAATGCATTTAATCGAGCGTCAAATAGTTCCCATTTTGCTTGCCTGAAAATATTATTGAACACTCTAATATTATGATGAATGCGCCTCTTAATATTAAAAGGCCTTGTAACGTCATGCGTGCGGTCGCTCACGGTTCTCACCTAAACTTACCCGTTCTTTCGGGGTATCCTTGTTTCTTTACTGCGACCAACTGTTAGAAAAGGCTAGAAATGTGAAAAGAGGCCCAACATTTAAAACAAAATTGCATTATTAGAAGCCCAAAAAGTTTCATTAGAAGGCCAATATATTTTTTTTTTTTAGGAGACCTTACATTCCCAGTATATTTCCTTACTTAAATTAGGAACAATTGGAAAAAATCACAATTGCTATACAAATAAATCAAGTGCCACTTTCATCCTCCAATTATAAACTCCTCGACACAATTCTATTGGGTTTTCATAAAAAAAGAAACAAAACAAAAACGTTGTTTGTTATCCGTTGTGCTTTGTTGTTATTGTGTTCGATTGTTTTTAATACGGTTTCTTGTTTGTTAAAGTTGTTTTTGTGTGTAAAAGGAAGTGATGTCTCAGATGTATGGCAGTCGGAAGTTAGGGGAATCAAATGTAGGGGATGATTATAATTTATTGGTTTTCTGAAGCGATGTATGACGTTATAGCAAGTCATGCCATGATTTGTTTTCGAGAAAAAACATATCTACCTTTTTTCATCTCTCTTCTTTGGTTACATGCAGAAGCGTTTTCTTGTGTAATAACAACACCAATCAAAAGTCATTTATTCAAACTATGCTGAGATCCAGCACTTCCCGCTCTTCACCACTTCCTAGTGCTTTAGCTGGGAAGAAGAAGTGACGCAACAAACTCCTTAGCAGCATAGCTGTCAGTTGAGTTAGAACACAATCTAGAAAACGTGGGGAATTAAAAAAAATCTTCTTTAGACACCTACTATTATGTTCATTACATGTTTTTTTAGGTATTAAAAAAAATCCTTCTGCCAAATACCCTTGAAAGAAACAAATAGTAGGCAAGACAAGTAAGATATTTTTCTTTGTGAGATACTCCTATGGCATTCTCCAAACCAACTTATTTCGCCATACACATACGAGAAATTCATTCCAAGTACCAGGGTCGCATGAAAAACAGAAGGTAATAAAGAAAAGTTCGCAACATTCCCCACAGTACTATTTACGTCACCAATATGGGCTACAAGGTCGACGACCTTCAGTAGTTTTGGCAATAAGGCACTTTGCTTGGCAATAAGGCCAGGGAGACGCATTTAGGGGTAAAAGGACCAATAAGTTATTGGTCAAACCGAAATGCTTTATTAGTAGTATATGGTGAACTAATGCATTTTGTGGGCGAAGGTTTGGGTCTGGAATTATTTGGGTTAGATATTTTTTTTATTTACCGTATTGTTCCACGTCTTTATACCTAAGTAAAAGGCCTTGTAGACTGTAGATTGAAGGACTATTTTCTACTTTGTTACTACACGAGTAGGGACATCTTCCACATCGTGTTGTCATTCATTCTTAGTTTCGGAGTAGAAGCGCTTGCAACTTCGCCCGAACCCACGGCCATCTTGCATAAGTAGACCCCCAAAGAGAGGTAAACATCATTTATCATTTACATAATTAAAGTCTGTCGCGTTGTTTGGTCAGGACCGAGATTGCAGAGTTTTAGGTTCCGTCTGCCTGAGTTCGTTCTACAGGTTGGAAAAAGTTTTATATAAAGTTTTCCTACTTCAATATTATCTTAGTAGCAGCTCGGAGTCCGGATTTCTGTCCGAAAATATAGTCACCCCCTATAAAATGGGACTTAAACATAACTGCTAAAATGTAGGCGTACTGTAGGCACACTTCTGCCTAACCCTTTGGGATGTTTAGGCGTAATGTGATGTTATTTGGTTAGAACGAAAACTGATCCAATATTACTGACAAAAGGCCAACTAACAAACATAGAAACCAAATAATGATGGAGTGACACTAGCAATTTACTAGTCCCGTTAGGTTATATTATTCAAAGAAATAGACTCGCGCAATTGATTGACAGACATGGCGTGTGTTCAATTTGTTTACGATATAGAACGCTTCCTTGATTTATGTGTCCCTGGTACTATGAACACCATTTAATGTCAATTTATGTCTGTTAACTGATTAATTTGAATGTAGGAAGTAGGTTGTACTTATAGTACTTTTAAGGGTTTCTTTAATGTGAACAATGTTCATTATTTTCACTATAATTGGTAGCCTTGTTCCACCCACTGCTGGGCATAGGTCTCCTGCCTTTTGTGCCATGCTTCCCTGGTCTGTGCAAGTCTCATTCAGGTCTTCCTGCGATCTTCTGTAGGTCGCCCCCACCTCTAGCTTTTGGTCTGCCAATAGTTACCAACCCAGTGTTACTGACCCGAAATTCCGACAGAAAGATTATACAAAAAAAAAAAAAATTGACGTAACGGTCCAAAACTTCCGGTCCAACACGCAGTGATGCAGACTACAGACTCGCTCTTTCTCCGTATATGAAAAGGTTACGAAATCATTCCTTTTTAATTATATACAAGGCAGATGTGAGTGAAAATACCTGGAGGGAACGCCACAGAAAGACTAACAGCGAGCGACCTTATTGGTGTTCTTCAGAAAGTTCAAATGCGTAGTACTCGCAATAGGCGTGCTTGTATGACCAGCCGTGCGATTCTGTAACCATCTCATCGTGAAAACTTGGGTGAAGTGAGAGTGGAGTGAGTCGTCAATAGTGTCAATCCCTAGCACCAGCATTACTCACAGCTCACTCTAAGCTCACTTCACCTTAGTTATCACGGTGAGATTTTTCCAGAATCGACCGGCAGATGTATAAACGTAAACGAAGCAAAAGGAGTGTGTAAGGCTCGTAGCAGGTGGCGTTCTCTAGTTTTAGCCTACCTCCATGGGAAGAAGGCGAGAGCTTATATATGTATTTAGTATTTATGTAGCCCACAGATTTAAAGCATTTGAAATTTAACGAGCCAGTTTTCATTCACATTTTATCTCTCTCAATAACAGCAAAGTCAAGCCCCATTCACTTCAGTAAGTGGTCAGTGATAATTAACTGAATGTCGCGTTGACAGCCACTTGGCACTGTCCGGACTTGGCTGTTCGCTGTCGACTGATGACACGCATTCATTTGTTATTATTTGTGTGAACTTATTAATTATTTTGTGTTTCGTAAAGATTAATGAGAGCGGGTTGAATAATTGAAAATCATTTTTCACGAAATTTTACGCGATGAAGTCGCGGGCAGAAGCTAGTATATTATAAAACAATTCTCATGTCAAGCAACAATGTATGATACTAATGTTCTCGTGCAAAAACCACTTCTAGTAGAACTCAGTTAACTATTTTATATAGTCAATAATGGTATTGGTATTGTTCGATGAATCGTTGAGCTCCTTATGTTCCGAGCTATATTACTGAAAAATGCGTGCAATGACTGAACAAGTCCTCTCAATCTGAGTGGTTCTTTCCTCAAAAGACCATTTCAGACACCAATTACATGATCTTAACAACATTATGCCTGGACTTTAAAAGAGACTGTGACCTCTAAGTTAGTTTCTGCCTTTCTTCTCGGAGTAGTCAGATAGGAAACGCCGACCTCATCTAGTTTTAAACATATGACTGACGCGTAAGTGTTCGTACACACCTAATCACAGAAATTAAATCATTTATCATAATGGTGGTAATTTACGAGATGACACGTCAGGTATGAGTGTCAAATAGAACTTCACTAACACAGGATGAAATGATTGCCTTTATCCCGTGAAGGCGTAACTTCATCCTTACCTGAATGACAGGATCTGACCTACTCACCTAATCTTGACATGAACCTATCAAGATAAATCATGCCATAACCTGTTAGGGTTAAAAGGGACACCAAAGGAAAGGCCTTTTTAAGAATTTTAATGATACGTTTATCATCCTTTTATACAACGTACAGCTACAGTGGCGACATTAATTTCACACGGGTAGAGCCACTAATCATAAAAAATATAAGAACATAAAATAATTCTTAATTTCAAAACTACCGCCCGCGCCGCGCGCCGACATAGGGCTCTCTTTCTTTCCCTCAATTCGCCTACTCTTTGCACGTTATTTGTTTTAATTTCATTGATGCCATGTTACAATCCGAGACTCCGGTAAATGACCCCTGCGCTACAGTTCTTTAAGTGCAGATTGCTCTAAGATGCTATTTTAGATAATTGTAAATAAATGACCTTTCTAAACAGCATCACCAATAACGTCACTGTCATGTCCTTCTAGGCCGTACGCGTAGGGTTCTACTCACATCTGCGTTGTAAATTCCGTTTATTAGTCGCCTTTCATTCCGGAAAAGTAATAATTCTTGTTTGCAAGTAAAGCCGCGGTTCACAGCTACGTAGTAATTACAGAAACTCGCCACGTGCTAACATCATTTATAAGACTTTGGGCGCCTTCAAAAATAAAAGGTCAGAGATGAAAGGGTCGTAATTAATTCTACATTATTATGTTTCTTTCGGTCATGTTTCCTTATCTTTTGTTTTTCTTAATGTTATTGATTTGTGGCGTTAAAAAGCCTTCGAGAAAATAAAAATGTCACACTTTTTAATACTAAATAAACTAACAAACTATTAAAGTAAAAATATAATATCTTAACCTTAATAAAACCATTAACAAACTAAAATATGGCGTCAAAATATTCCTTCACATCGCTGTCGACTGGCAATGGCAGCAACCCAAAAGCAACCTTATTAGCACGATAATAAAAATCACTGTGATTTCGACAGTGATGCAAAATCAGAGGTAAAATAAATGTGAACGGGCTTTATACCACTATACATCAGGAATAGACAATGTATTGTCTCTGATCCGTGAAGAAAAGAGGATTGAAAACCTCATAGATTTAACTGCGAGATGCAATTAAAAAAAAAAGAGGAAAACCGCTTTAATAAAAATGATTTAGCACCCAGAAGTATAAAAGAATATTCAGTCTATAATGTTCCCACTGCTAGGATACAGGCCTCTTCTCGGTGAGAGGGAGTGGGCCGTAATCCACCACGCGGGCCCAGTGCGGGTTGGTAGATGTCACACGTATAACCGAATGAATAGATATTCTTGTTTGATATCTCGTCAAGTTCGGTGGGCGGGGACTTTGTCAGTACCGTATGGGTTGGAGTGCGGGGTGAGGCAGGGGGGCTGAATTCACCTACGCTCTTCAATCTATACGTTAATGAGTTGATTGAGACGCTCAGCAGAGAGCGAGCTGGCTGTTACATTGATGGGGTGTGTGTAAATAATATCAGTTACGCCGATGACAATATAGCTCTGCTGAGCGCGTCCGTTTGTGGACTTAGCAGGTTAGTGGCCATCTATGAAGACTATGCCAAGCTTCATGGTTTGGTCTACAATGTGTCTAAGAGTGAGCTCATGGTCTTTGGTGCCTGCGGGAGACAGTGTCCAGAATCTATGCCACCAGTCCATTTATACGGAACTCCGCTTACACGGGTATACGAGTTTAAATACCTTGGACATGTCTTAACCGCGGGCATGAAGGACGACGACGATATTGAGAGAAAATAATGCGTTTAGGTTATTGATGAGGTTGCCCCGCTTCTGTAGTGCGTTAGCGATGTTTGCTGAATTTCGAGTCGACTGGTTTTATACAACGATGAGAAAACGATGCGCTTCCCTGGTGCGCCGCGTGCAGGCCAGCCCCAACCTTATTCTGCGCTGTGTGACGAGCAGACTCGATTGTTTGTATGTGAATCGTTACTGCAAGCTGTCCACCTCGGTGTTAGACGCCTGGAAGTGATTCATATGCATTCATTTTTTTTAGGTTAAGTGATTACAATAGGAATACTAACATAGGAGTAAGGAAAATTGTTACCAACACGTTTTGAGTCATGCGACTTTGTGATTAAATATATAATAATTATTATTATTATTAATAACCACGTAGGTAAAACTCTACAAGTATCTCTTGGGGCGAAGCTAAAATTACGCGCTAAAATTGGAACTATGTGTGCCATGTTGTTCTTTCAATATACAGGGTGACAGGGACATCGCCGTGTAACCTGCTAACATGGACTCAGTAGATATATGATTAATTAGAACCCCGCAGTAATTTTTCGTCGGTTATCAAAAAAAAATCAGCTTTTTAATTAATAGGAAAGTGCATATCCATATCCACGCGGTCAAAATGTACCATAGCATTTTTTTTTTAAATAATTGGTGAAATATTTCAACTCAGGATGGATCAGAGTCATAATTATACTGAAACCATGGTAAATGTGACAAAACAATTCTTGTTCGGGCGTCATTCGAGCGCCAGAAATATCTTTGTATCAGTGTTTTGTGAACAAAATCAAGATTATTGATAAACTTTAAATAACTTACAATACAATTCTGTTTTGTTCTCTTCTACAAAAACCTTTGGATAGCAGTACATAGAAAACGAACCTCTTAACACATAGATTGCTAAGTAGGTACACCTACTTGGCAATATGTGTTTCAAGAGGTTCGTTTATACTTTACAAAGCCGTCTTTATACTTTACAAAGTATAAAGACTGAGACACTATCTAGCTAATCGATCAGGGTGTACGTCAGACACCATTCAATAGCAGCAAACTAATACATGATGGATTGAGGAGCGAACTGTGTCTTACTGTTGAGTTTATTAGTTGCTTTAGAGTTTAACTATGAGAAAAACGGTATGTGTTGCCACATAATTTTTACGGATTCCACGTCACTACACTCACGACGGTGTCTACGGGAAACTAAACGGAAATCACTAATCGACCGCTGCGATTGGCCAGGCTGCGATGACGCGACGGCTAGTCGGCCAATCTTAAGACAACAAAAGTTTAGTGTGTGTTCTGTGTGTGGATGCTTAAAAACTAACGCAACAGAACGTGCTAAGAATTGGGTAAACTTAAAACCTGTAATTTTACCAATACACCAGTTACTCGTATTAACCAAAAAAGTTTCCAGTTATTTCACTGTCCTCAATCCTATAACAGTAGCAACACCAGTATGTCATTTGGAGAGAGAATTCATACTCTATGCCCGCCAATATCCTAAGTAACTCTATATGTCTGTCTGTCTGCTATTTTTCACGCCTTAGCAGCTAAACGGATTTCGATGTTTGACACACAGGTGACACACCGACATCCATGTGAGCGAAGCTGTAGGAAAAAGCTAGTGCCTAGCATTGTATATTTTTGAAGATAATTCAAATTGAAGCGCTCATTTTGCGAACAAAATAAATGCCATGTAGTATAGATCTGATTAATGGAAAATATGTCCAAAAATCCGAATTGTAATGTATTTAATAGCTATGCAAACACTATCTCATGCACATCAGTAGTGAGGTAACTGTCATTTATGCCAACTGTCAGTCACGCCGAATGGCGGGAAACAGTTGTAAGAGAAGCGGTGCCTGCACGAGAGGCTTAGTATGGTGATGAACCTGTTTAATTAGTGATTTAATCGGCTTGAGAGATACAAATGAGTGTAGAATCGTGTTGATCCCGTCAACAGGATTCTACACTCATTTGTTCAACAGTTTTCGAGAAACTGCGTTCCTACTAAACATTTTGCTGTAGGTTGTATCCACAAACTTACCATCTTCCGAATTGTAAAAAAAATAGGAATATCATTTTAACAATCGTAAATCGACACTTTTCTAAGTCCACTCTTTCTCAATTCACAAACAAAATACATTAGTCAGCCTTTACCAACAAAAAGTTAAGACTAAGTCTTTCAAAGTCCCGAAAAGAGGCTGAAAGTAGTACAAACAGAAGTAAACATTGTTCAGCGGTGGGCCACGTCACCATGTGCCACGATGGGCCACTCGTTACGTTTGATAAAACCATTAAACGTTTATAATGAGGGTACCGGAGCCGCGGTAACTGATATTGTGGGTACAGGGACGGCACGTGCTGGAAACGTGGGATAAAGTTGTATGGCTTTATTCATGTAAGGATATCTTGCATGTGATTCTTGGCTACTGTTTGGGCTACTTTGATTTTTATATTTGCAACGCAGCGGGGTAATTTCGCAACACATTTATAATCGCCTTTCAATTTGACAGTTCAACAACATTCCTTGCGTTATTTACGTTGATGAGCAGACGATTTTTTCAAACATATGAAGCAATAGATTAAATGTATGTATCAGCTTTCTTTCTTTCTTTTTTTCTAGGAGTTTACTTCAAAATCTTTCGGATTGAAATTGAAATTTTAATCGGTATTGCAAAATATTCACAACATTATTCTAATTAAAAATCAAAAGTCATTTTATCCAAACTAGGCTAAGTATCAGCACTTTTTGAAAGTCAAAATTATAAAAGACAGTCCCCCAAAACCACTCCCTAGTGCTTTCGCTGGGAAGAAGAAGTGGCGCAACAAGCTCCCCAGCAGTACAGCAATTAAAAATAAACTCGCGTAGCCCACCCACAAACAGTGACATTTCGGAGACCTCGTGCTACAATAGCGCCTCTAGCGGCGAATCAGGGTGCCGGTGTGGTTGTGCAATTTATCTTTTGGAGCAAGTGCATTTTAAGTTACAAGCTTCTGAATAAGTTATTGTTAGATTATCTGCAAAATTCTTTGTAACAATTCTATTCGATTTTTAATCAATCCGTCGAATACGAATAATTCATCTCGGGAGATGGCGAAATACGCTCTTAATGTTTTTAGTATGAATAAGTTTCAAATTACTTCAAACTTCCTCAAGGCATAAAAATAAATAAGCAGATCACAGAAAGCGACAGTGCCGCATAAACTGTTCCACCGAACCGCACATTACAAAATTTTGTTTTAGTGCGGTTAGTGGAAGTGCTCAGGTGCGGTTCGAACAAGTGCGGCTGAAATCAGTGCTCTCAGTGGAGTACCTATATTTTATACTGTTTGATGTATTTTTTTTTTGTTATAAATTTTTGTGGAGTACAATGTATAAATAAATAAAAAGCAACTTTACAGAATACAGGATATCTCTTGAATTTTCTGCAGGAACGAATAATTCAATTTAGAAGAAGCTAATTTCACTATTACAGCCTGTCGATTCTGTAAAAATCTCACCGTGAAATCATAAGTGGAGTGAGCACTTAATAATGTTAATCCCTAGCGAATGACAGCTCACTCCACGTTCACTTCACCCAAGCTTTCACGGTGAGATTGTTACAGAATCGCACGGCAGGTGTCATATTTTATTTGTTTTAAAAGTTTTGTATGTTGGCAACCCTGTTCTAGCGTGAATGTTCAAGTGTACTTTCATCTTTTGTTGTCGTGTTTATTAAATTAAATTGAATTAGTGTTGCCAGCTGTTTCAGGAAGACTAGACTTTTGTTTGTTAAAGGGTTTTTTCTACAACTTGTTATTATTTCACGTCATTATAGTGGAAATGTTCTCTTAGTTTTGTACTGAATTAAAATTTAAGTAGCGTTGTTTTTTTTGCCGGTGGTCCAGGATTTGTATAGACCTTTTAATTGTGCTATATCTATTATGTCTCTTATTGTAATTTCTTGCGCATCTATGTGTTTTTTTTTAAAAGCTTGCTTGATAGGATTTCCCATCTGCAAAAATTACGAACTTCCTACAAACTCACAAAAATCCTTCCTTGGTGCTCACTTTCGATACAAAAAGAACTAATTGTTCACTCAGGAATGCATGCTCCTAGACCCAGCAGCTTAGGCTGAGCGTTGTCTGTCAATGAGTAAATTTAAGATATTTTTTAAGGAGACTTGCTTCATCCTACGTTTAGGTCTGCGTAAAATTTGTTTCCCCATTCCACCGCGTCGCATCGCATCACTTGCTCGCACTATTGTTTCCCCATTCCACCGCGTTGCATCGCATCACTTGCTCGCACTATTGTTTCCCCATTCCACCGCGTCGCATCGCATCACTTGCCTGCACTATTGTTTCCCCATTCCACCGCGTCCCATCGCATCACTTGCTCGCACTATTGTTTCCCCATTCCACCGCGTCGCATCGCATCACTTGCTCGCACTATTGTTTCCCCATTCCACCGCGTCGCATCGCATCACTTGCTCGCACTATTGTTTCCCCATTCCACCGCGTCGCATCGCATCACTTGCTCGCACTATTGTTTCCCCATTCCACCGCGTCGCATCGCATCACTTGCTCGCACTATTGTTTCCCCATTCCACCGCGTCGCATCGCATCACTTGCTCGCACTATTGTTTCGTTTTCGCTTAGCGTTCTTTGTAAATTGTTTTGTTTTTGCTCGGCTCTTAACCCGTGAGAAGGCGCGCTATGAGCAATTTGCTCACACAAAAATCTAATTCAAAAATTTTTTGTCTTTCCCATGCCACACCAATTCAAGCACTTAAGTACCTTCCTAAATATTCACCCCCTCTCCCCTGACGCAATTCTCGATCCGCTCAGTGGCGTTGCGACCGCGCAGCAAGGCGTTTGTGGAGGCCGTGTACCAACGTGCGGCAATTTGCTCATCACGCGCCCAGCAATTACTTTGCACCGAACATGTAAAATACATGTGTTCAGTGTGTTTCGAGAGGCACATTAGTGTAGATTTAATGGATGAATAACACTTTTTAGTTTTTGTTATGGAACAGTTTTTATTGTGATTTTTATGAAACGTGCCAAAAAATTAATTAATACTAGGTTGTTTTGTTATTTGCGTTAGAAGTTGCTATTATGTTTAATAGTTTTGATTAAAATACTTGTTTTTTTACTTACTAAACCTTGTGTTATTTATTTCAATACATTATAAGCCAATAAATATAGAAACACTAAAAATATAAACATTTATGATAGTGTGAGCAATTTGCTCGCGCGCGCCTACTCGTGTAAGAAAATTAGGCGCGCCTTCTCACGGGTTAAGGGTCCTGGCGTGATGTAAAGTCTAGCCTGCAACTTTCTTCAAGAATCGGACTAACGAAGGCAAAAATATTTTTTCAAATTCGTCTGAGACTTGCAGAGATTAGCGCGCTGAAACAAACAAACTCTTCAGCTTTATTATGAATATATAAATTGATTTACTTTTTTTTTTTCAAATAGCATAATATCCCATGGCAAAGGCGATAGTCCTTCTTATTTGAAAGATGGTAAACGCAATACATACTTTATTTAAATTAAAAATGATATGAAAGATCTGTCTTCAAGTTTCTGGACTATTGCCAGTTGTATATAGCTTTGATATCATCTGTAACGGTTGAGTCTGCGTTTACCAGCAATGAGCCAAGTCTGTCTTAAAGATAGATGGATCAGAGATGAGTAATAGCTTATTGAACATTGATTGAGACTTGTTCGTGTCTAGTGACGAGAAGACATTGGTAGTTTTATAAATTAGAACCTGAAAGATGATTCATATTAGAACTAAAAAAATAAATGAAAATTATTAATTCTGCATAAATAAAACGTACTCAAAGTAGTTAAAAGCCTCGTATTCAAACAATAAAAGGCAACAACGACAATTTTGTCCATTGCTTGATGTCAGGGCCAGGGACCAAAGACAATAGATATTAGAGTGCGCGCAAGAAAGTCTGCGCGCGACGTTTGACTTCAAGATAATATCCCTGCCAGCACTTTTAATCACTTACGGCGTAATGATGGCAATTATTTACTTTAGAAAACACCTACCAGACAGGAGAATACTGCCCATCACCTTCACTGATAAAGCTTTCAGATGATAAATAAAGCCTTAAAAATATCTACATTACAACGTTGTCACCTAACCGAAACACTTTTATAAAAATCTCGATAAAACACTCAAATCACTTTAGCCCTCGCGTGTACCATTTTACATGTTCGTAATACAATCTCGATGAGCGTTGCCGTCGGGGCCGCACACTATTCACTTGTAACAACATTTTGGCGCTCTGACAGCGATTGTACTTGCGTTTTCATATATTGAATATATTCTATCTAGAAAATCTGATCTAAAAGGTCTTGAGATTTATTTGAATACTAGCTTTTACCTGCGGTTTCACATGGGTGGAGTTAGGAAAATGACATAATTTCTAAATATTACTCGGTATCTTTGTGAAACACATTTTTGTTTAATAATCGTTTATTCCGGTCCGGCAAAGAGCCTTTATCAAAAAAGGTCAATAAATGAGCAAAATGAAGTGGCAATGGGCTGGCCATAGTAGCCGTAGAACTGATAACCTTTGGGGTAGACGTGTTTTTGACTGGAGACCGCTAATCGGCAAATTTAAGGTAGGACGTCTCTAGGCTAGGTGGAGCAACGGTCTCCGCAGGATGACTGGTAGCAGCTGGATGAGAGTTGCCGAAAATCGAGTTGAATGGCGCGCAATAGGAGAGACTTATGTAAAGCAGTGGACTGCTATAGGCTGATGATGATGATAAATCGTTTATTTATGTGCAGAAGAAAATCCTTTTTTTAAACAACCCCATTTAAATATCTGTATTATTTTCTTTCTGACTCAAAAACTCCACCATCTGAACAACCAAACTTTAAAAGAATTCAAATAAATCGCCTTTTATCAGTCGATCGACAAACCGTGGACAGTCGCCAATATCGCGCTCCCCAAAGTGGGTCAAACAGATCCATCCGTTAGTTGGAACTGGCCTGGAGACTCGCAGACTTACCGACGCCGAAGCAATAGTTTACTTAAATGTGGTCTTTTGTGTGATGAACTATCTTTTGGGCAAGGGTGCAGGTGAATTTTAATGAACGTAGGCATATCTTTATGGATACAATGATAAAAGATCTAGTAGCGTGGCTGTGTTCCAGTTTGAAGAGTAGGTATACATGGTCAAATTAAATAGGCTAGCGAAACTCCGTAGGCGTTATGGGTATCGATACCGGGGGATCGGTTAGGAGTACCTGATTATTTTTTTGTTTTAAATCACATAGTGGCATCACAGCTGAAGTGGACAAATGTCAACTAACTTTTGCAGGCCACTATGTATGTCGTATCTATATCTATTTTACTGTGTGCACATAAATAATGAAATAAATAAACTCCCAGACGAAACACTGAGAAATTAGATAAAATAATTCAACCCTCTACAGGAAAGTCGTCAACATATACACCTCTAAAGCGATTTGACAATAAGTCCTATGTAAATCTAGCTTCAAACTCTGCAAAAAACGAACAAATGCCAAAAACATTGGATACCCTCAGTGAAAAGGACGGATTACATTATACCTGTAGAATCCTAAGAACATACTTGGGAACTGTGGAAATTATGCGCAAATGTAATAAAAAAGTTTTACCGTGAACCCAACTTAGGCATAGATCGGCTTAACATAGGAAAGTTGCTGTTTGTGGTATTTTTGAGTTTCGTTTCTGTGTACACCAAAAATCCCAAAATAAAACTTTATAGTAGTCTGTTTTTGCATGCCAATTATTTATCGTTTAGCATTTTGAAGATCATTAAATAGAAATATTCATTGTCTTAGCTTAAAGTTTTTGTGGTGAAGGAGGATAGTCAATTCAAGATATAAGATGAAAAATAAGCCCTGGCCAGATGTGTCTCAACTGACGGCGCCCAGAAACAATAAAACTACAGGGTCAAATTAAATTAGCTAGCTTAACTGTACAGACGTGATGGGTATCGATGTATAGAAATTATAAAATAAAAAAAAACAAATGATTTGATGCTTTTTTTGGAGTCAACGTTCGCTGGTGGTTTTGTTACTTGAAGTTTCAGCTGAGAAAATCGGTTTTCTTTTGATTTATATATCAAAACCCATCACGTCTGTGAAGTTTACACAAAGAAACGTAATTTTTAAACTAATATTTCAAGTGACTACACTAACTGCCGTCGATTACCCTACAAAAACACCATCAAATGAATTATTTTTTTGTTTTATCATGTTTAGATATCGATACACATCAAGTCAGCGGAGTTTCGTTAGCTAACTTAATTTGACCCTGTACATAACTTTTCTTGAAGAAACCGTCACACTGCCACCTTACGACAGATGACAGACAACCGGTGCAGTTAGTTCTCCTTCAAAGTCGAAGTAAGCATGAATCCCTATCTCTCAAAGTGTGGAAGCCGGAAATCTTTCCTTTGCATTTCGTTCACAGCTGCATTCGGTATCCCGTCGATAAATATTTACAAGCAAAGATTGAAATATTACCTCGACGATGCATTGTTTGGGAGTTGGACTGAATTGGGTGAACTTTCATAAGATTGTAACTATAGTTGCTAGGGCAACTATGACGTACTGTGTTAGGTGGTAGCTTATTTGGGTGGACTTCAAGGATAGACGAATGCAATACTCCACTAAACTCTTCTTAACTCAACTTCTTAAATAATGTTTCTTTTATCTTCGTTTAATTACAGCTTCAAAATTGTACTACTGCCAATCACAAGTTGTTTCAGACACTGAGAAAGAATGAGCATTGATGATAACGCTTTCACATAGTATATTGGCAACAGAACATTTTGCACCGTAGTGTCTTAGTCTACAACTATAATTAAAAATAAAATTCTTTTCGTTGGTAGCGCATCACTTGACGCCTGAACAGTTTTTTTATTTTTTATTTTTTTAAATGTTCCTCATTATAGTCCGAGTATAGTTTTTAGGGGAAAAAATTGAAAACTGAAAGTGCTTTTTTGTATGGGATTTTTGTATGAACCATTGAAATTTGGACAGGACAACGTTTCTCGGGTCAGCTAGTTGAAAGAAAGTAATAACTCAATCATGGTTTTATAAAAGTTATACTATCACCATATTCAAACCACGGGCTAAAAGTGGTTTTATTTAACTCCAGTCTACTACGACATTCAAATTGGATCCTTATATCCTTTCAACGTGTTGACTATTCACGACCACACTGCTGACTGTGGCATATTCAATTTTTGCATCTTCTTCGATCTTGCCAGTAGTAAGCAGGTATTTCTCTCCACCATCAGCATGAAAGGAATCAACAAACAATTAGCACGCTCCCACAATTAGTTTTCCCGTGGGTAGTCTGATGTTTATGCTTCAGTGGGCATTGACCTACTCACCCCAATTTACCGTTACAATTTGTTCATTTTGTTGTTCTTTGATACACGTTTTAATGTGTGTACAAAATATATACAGAATAATAGAAATAAATGAACTCACTAATTGATTTAGATATAAACACAGTGATTGGAATCTCCAGTATTTTGATTCGGTTCCTGAAAAATCCAGCATAAGCAAAAATTGCGGATAGTCTTTATCAATGCAAAAGCAGAGAGTACTTCGTCGATCTACACACAAATCAATCTAAATAGAAATTTTATTTTAATTTTAATAAGGCAATAAAATATATTGTTTTTTAATTCCTTGGTCCTAAGACACTTTTGATGTGTATTTGTAATGATAAGTAGTCTATTGACGGTCAGTGGTTGACTCGGTTCAAATTAATCAACTAAATTTCGTTCAGTCTATTGCTCGTAGTTATATGCCGCTACGAAGTTGCGACAGCACACTTTTACTGCATCTACTCGCACTCCACTTCAAAGGTTTTCGGCTCCCGAAGGCTTGATTAGGTGATAGTTCTTGGTAAATTTTTCTGTCTGTTTTTCATAGTGCCCCGTTTCGTATCCACTGACCGTGTGTTTCTGTGAGTGTGAGAGAGGGATGTTGTTTGCTGGTACTTTGTCTTGCCGACTTTAGAAAACTCAATATATTTTGTACTAATAACCTTGTCTATGATCTTAAAAGTAAGATAATAATAATAATAATAAGTTTATTTTATAATTATAAGATTGGTTTTATCTTCATGTCTTACTAAATTTTGTTCAGATTTTCTAATGCTTATGTTTTGCTTGATTTGGCCCAAAACGCACCATATGTTTCAGCTAATGTTTTCTCAAAAATCTTTCAATTATCTGTACTATAATTTATAGAGAAAAGATTAGATTTTTTGTATGTTTGTTTATTTGTTAGGCTTTCACGCTAACACGGTTGAACGGATTCTGATTAAATTTGGCAATGGATAGATACCTTTTTTATTTATTTATTTATTTCAACAAAAGAGTACACAGATGGGAATACACAGATCTTCTGCCAAACTGCAGGACAGTTTGTCGGCAGGATTAGGACATAGAATACTTTTTGTCCCGGAATTCTTATGGGGTCAAGACCTATGCGGGTGAAATTGCGGGGCGCCGCTAGTCTTCACTATTCTCCTAAAAGACTCCTGTCATAAAATATTTGCTTCAGTCGCAACATGTTGAGGACATCTTCAGCCATTTTACTACCCATTAAAGTTACCGCTCCTTGCTTTCTTCGCTTCAAAGCGCTTTATGTAACACTAAAACAGATAAGGAGATGTAGATCTGGATTTTTACAAAAGGCACCGTTACTTTTAGACTGAATTAACTGCGCTGGGCTTTTGGTAACTTAATGGAATTTCAGTCTATTAAAAACGTTTGTTGAATTGACCTTTTATTTGAATCGGCTGAACGAGAGAGATTAATGCCGCCACGTTCTAAATATCTATAAATTACTTTTGTGTATAAATCTCATGTTAGCTACTTAATGACCAGATCTAATAATAACAGTGATCCTTAAAAATGAAAATGTTTTTAGAAACCGCGGGGTAATTGCGTAACATACTAACAGTAGCAATAGCTTTCATTTTGTCAGCTCATCAAAATTCATTGCGGTATTTACGTTGCTGAGCAGTCAAATTTTTCGAACATTTGAAGCAGTGGATTAACAAAATCCTTCAAAATGATTCAGATTGTGACTGATAGTGCTTTAAGCAATCAGATTGCCGGAGGCCAGTCATCCATGAACTTAGATTTAGTTTGACCAAAATCGATTTAGTATTTTATTCCAAAAAAACAATTTTTTTATCTAATTTTTCACACGTACGAGTGTGACGTTTTGTCAATAAGGTCTTTCTTACAACTCTTTTCTAAACGTGACAATATACTGGATGATTTTTTTTTTATGTTATAGATGCGCGATAGACAGTCGCTCCATGTAAAATACTGGTATTCAGCTGCATCCGGTTAGACTGGAAGCCGACCCCAACATATCTGGGAAAAGGCTAGGCAGATGATGAGATGCGCGATAGACAAAAATTCAATAAATTACAGTTTTGGCATGCATTGGCAGACCGTAGGTTTGCACTTATACAAGAGGTAAGAAAAAAAAAGCAATAATAATAAAATAGGTTAAGTTAACACTGCGGTCTGTGGAGAGTAGGGGTAAGTGTGAGTGAGGTGTATGTGTGTGATAATGGTGAAAGTGACTGGATATAAGGCGAATAGGAGTATTCTGCATGATTTTTTTTTTATGGTCACGAAATTTTTACAGGATGTTCAACTCATGAATATGAACAACTTTCACTACGGGACCAACTCTGAAATCAAGAAAAAAAAATCTCCTGTTTAATACAAAAGTTCAATACCTACTTGACCATAATGTGTGAAAAAGCTGATTTTTTGTTCGTAATCTCAGAGTTGGTCCCATAGTAAAAGTTGTTCATATTCAAGTGTTGAACACCCTGTAAAAATTTAGAGACGGTAAAAAAAAAAATCGTGCAGTATACTCGTATTCGGTAGCGTATCATGATATCCAGTCACTTTCAACATTACCACACACATACACCTCACTCACACTTACCCCCACTCTCCACTGACCGCAGTGTTAACTTAACCTATTTTATTATTATTCCTTTTTTTTCTTACCTCTTGTATAAGTGCAAACCTACCTGCCAATGCATGCCAAAACTGTAATTTATTGAATTTTTGTCTATCGCGCTTCTATAACATATTCCCTGTAAATTGAGAGGTTTGGCTCTTGTGATACAGGAGCTCCTAGAGCAATAGCCAGGACTACACAGATGTTTATGACATTAAAGTGTAAATAAATGAATTATAAGTATAAATACTAAGTATAAATATGCACACAGTTTCTAACCGCCTTCACACTAACACTATTATCACACTACTTAACTTTCTTCACGTAGGTGTTTTATCTCTGATCGTTTTTGCTATTCTTACACAAAGACCTTGCTATGTCCCATATCTTCTCATCCTCAATACGTACAAATGAAGTTGTTTAAAATCTTAATCAACGCGTCTATGGGGCTGCACCACGGTGTGAGAGGTTCATTAAAAAGCAATTATTTCAGCCGACCACCATCGGCCTGTGGCGTCACTGTGATTGCGGTGTTAACTATTTATTTAACTAGGTAATAGAGGCAGTTAACTTATGTAACGGATTATGCGTACAAGGTTATGTTATATTATATATTTTTTTATTTGTTAACCTATTTCATCCCACAGCTGGGCAAAGGTCGCCCCCATACTTCTCCGGTTATGATATTAAAGCCTAAACACGGAATGCCATTGGGTAGAATAATTAGTCAAAATATACATATACATAATCGACTGGGTGATGTGGCGACGCTTCGGGGAGCCCTATATCCAGCCGTGGACGTCTTTCTTCTGAAATTATAATGATGATAACACCTACATAGTTTTGAAAAGTTTTTGACTTTTGACTGTCAAGTGATCACAAATGTCTGCTCGTTCCATTCCCGTGTAGGGAAATTGCCCTTATTATAAACTATATCATCATCTGCCTAGCTTTTCCTCAACTATGTGGGGGTCGCTTCCAGTCTAACCGGATGCAGCTAAATACCAGTATTTTACATGGAGCGACTGCCTATCTGACCTCCAAAATCCATTTACTGGGTAATACGAAACCATAGGTGAGACTGGTTGTCAGGAATTCGGGCTTTTGACGACTCGTAACGACTGTCAAAGATTCACGAATGACAGCCGGGACCAACGACTTAACGTGCTTTCCGAGGCACGGAGGGGTCTTGGTATGTAAAGATGGTCACCCATCCACGGACCAACCGCAGCAAGCCTAGCTCAACCTGATCGATCGACCCTTGTGGCGTAACAGCCGCAAGGGTTTACTTAGCCACATATATCACTACATAGTATAAAACAAAGTCGTTTCCTGTCTGTCTGTCCCTATATATGCTTAGATCTTTAAAACTACGCAACGGATTTTGATGCGGTTTTTTTTAATAGATAGAGTGATTCAAGAGGAAGGTTTATATGTATAATGCATGCATAATATAGTAGAGAAACACTGATAATTTTAGAGGTTTCTAATGTAATGTCGTAAATAAACAAATTTTTTTTGCGCTTACATTGTAAACGCTGGCTGAACCCGTCGAGATAGATCAAAATAATGTACTACAGTTTTGTACACCTTAAAAAGGTTTACAAAAAAGTCCGGATGGTATATGTCTATCTCTTAGGGATAACCCTCAATAACCATTTTTTATCCTATACTTTTTACGAGAAATAATGGCTCTAAAATTATCAGTGTTTCTCCATTACACCCGTGCGAAGCCGGGGCGGGTCGCTAGTACATAATAATAATATTATAAAGAGAAAATTTTAGATTTTTTTTGTATGTTACGATTTCACGCTAAAACGGCTGACTTGGTGAACGGTGATTAGGACATAGGATACTTTTTTCCGATATTCCCAAGGGATCGAGACTTTTGCGGATAAACCCACGGGGCGCAGCTAGTAAGAAATAAAATTAAAACTGTGTTTACGAAACTAAAATCCAGCAAAAAATATAATTTTTGAGATGCAAAAGTGTCGTTTCCTGCGAACTTATAATACCACGATGAGAAAAAGTTTTAAGAACTGTCCAATATACATTTTTCTTCTGAGAATCCATCAAAGTATCTTGCAACGTTAGCCTTCCCACTTATTTCGTTCGACATTCTCAGAAATTCTAAGCAGTTGACATTTAGCCAGAGAGTAGGAAATAGCCTCTACTAGCTGTAGCCGGCTTTAGTGTAGTTATAGTGCACACTGTGTTCACGATTTAGATTCCAAATATGTAAACAAATATGTGTTTTTGAAAAATAACTCAATCAATCAAATCAATCAAAAGTCATTTATTCAAACTAGGCTGAGAATCAGCACTTTTCGAACGTCAAAATTACAAAAGACAGTCCCCCAAAACGCCCGCCCTTCACCACTTCCTAGTGCTTTCGCTGGGAAGAAGAAGTGGCGCAACAAACTCCCCAGCAGCACAGCTGTCTGTTCAGTTAGAAAATATACTTGACTGAATACAATACAAGGTATGCAAAGCAATTAACATTACAAGACACAGAACGCTAAATTAAATTATTTGCCATATGTCAGCTAGCAACGCCAATATACCAAGAAATACAATAAAAAACTATACGTACTCAAGCAAAAATTAATAAATGGAAATTAAATAAAAGCCTCCATGTATAAAGGGCGTGACCGCTAACATATTTATGCAATGCTGGGTTCAGTTTACATAGCTGTCGCTTGAAGTCACAAATGATAAACTAGGACCATAAGGAAACTAAATAAACAAGTTATTAATAATGATAACAATGATAAAACCATGGTCAGCAAGACGACCAGTCACCACAAGCAGCACCCGTTCACGAGCATAACGCAAAGGTCAGCCATTACCCCCCTCGCCATATTTGAGGGAAGGAGACAACCCGACCCCCGACGCTACCGCAAGCAGTGACATCTAGGGGAGCATGACGAACTTGCTGCCGGTTGCTCAGGTAAGAATAATATGATCAATTGTCGAGGTCACTAGCTAACCACATATTGCAATCAACTCATTAGAAAACATTGCAATGGGTTGATTATGTCAATAATAAAATTAAAATTAAATTAAACTGATTTGACTTATACAGCCCAATAAAAAAACAATTGTATAATGAGCTCATATAACCTATCAGTAATTCTTTGTAAATTAATTCTGGAGAAAGAACATAAACATTGTCTTGAGTTAATCAGGGCGACCAACTATTCTTATCGTTTAAGTAGTCGTTGATAGAATAGTATGCCTTTGAACAAAGGTTAGATTTTACTTGAGCTTTAAATGCATTAAAAGGCAAATCTAGCAAAGAAGAGGGTAGCTTGTTATAAAAGGCTATACCAAGACCAACAAATGAGTTATGAACCTTATGAAGCCGGTGAAAGGGAGCACGTAGTTTGTCCTTATTTCTGGTGTTAACATTGTGAATATCACTGTTTTTAGTATACAAGTGTATATTTTGCCTAATATATAAGATGTTGGCAAAGATGAATTGTGATGCAACCGTGAGAATACCAATATCTTTAAAAAAATCTCTTAGAGAAACTCTAGCACCTAGCTGGTAAATTGCTCGAACAGCTCGTTTTTGAAGGATAAATATATTTTGTATATCAGCTGCTTTGCCCCACAGCAGAATACCGTAGGACATAACGCTGTGAAAATAACTAAAATATACTAAACGAGCTGTATCAACGTCAGTGTACTGTCTTACTTTCCTGACGGCGTAGGCAGCCGAACTGAGCCTTCCTGCTAGGCTCGATATATGTGGTCCCCACTGAAGTTTGGTATCTACTGTTATTCCCAGAAAAACTGCCGAACTCACAGTTTCAAGCGCCTCTTTATCTAAGACGATGTTGGGTACTAGATTTCTAACATTCGGTAAGGCGAACTTTACACATTTCGTTTTCTTGGCATTGAGAACTAGGTTATTTGACGTAAACCAATCCGTAACTATTGAGAGTGCACTGTTTACGTCGTCAAAATCTTGTCTATTCCTATCTACTTTAAAAATAAGAGATGTATCATCAGCAAACAGTACAACGTCACAGATTCCCTTTAAATGGAATGGTAAATCATTAATATACACTAAGAACAAGAATGGACCCAGTATTGAGCCTTGCGGTACACCTAACTGAACTGGTAGCGCGGAAGATTTCACACCATTAACATCTACACATTGGAACCTATTATGTAAATAACAATTTATTACGTTGAGAGCTTCGTTTTGGACACCGTAATGACTTAGTTTCCGCAAAAGCGTGTCATGGTGCACGCAATCAAAGGCTTTGGAAAGATCACAGAAAACTCCGATAGCATTTTGCGAGCTCTCCCATGCGTTAAATATGTGTTTCAGCAAAGCAACACCCGCATCTGTAGTCGAACGACCTTTTGTAACTTTATTACCCACCCATATAATTAATTTTGGCTAACAACTTAAAACATTGTTATGACTTTATCAATATTACTGCCAGCACTTTTCCTGTTGACAATGATGTGACAGACTGTTTTGGTATCCTATGATTGCTTTTTTATACATGTATAATTGCAAATATTAATTATTTTAAGACTATTCGTTTATTGATTATGTAAATATTTCGCTATAAATAAAATGTGTGCCAGTGTCATTTCAGTGTTAAGCGGAAATAACATCAGTTGGAAACTAAGATTTGAATAGACTGTACTTATAACGTGTTCACTTCCCCGTGCATGTTGTATCGCGATCTTCGGCTGCACCATTCAAGTCAACTCTTGACCTAGAAGCTATGTTATAGTGAATGCGACCCTTTATATGGGAAAGGAATGCTTTCACAGACTTTTAATGATTCTAGACATTTATTGAGAGAAGTTTTTTGGTCTACTTTAGTAGTCATTTTTTGTAGACTAAATTCGTATACATTTACTGTTAGCCTACATCATCCCACTGCTGGGCAAAGGCTTCTTCCCATGACTTCCATCCCTTTCGATCCAGGGCTAAAGTCGACCACTGGTCATTTATTTTCTCCAGCTCGTCCCACCATCTTCTATGGGTCTGCCGCGACGCCTTCGGGCAGTGTCAGGGCTCATTCACTAAACACACGTAAAGATGGCTAAAAACATATTCTGCATTTTAAAAATCTTCATAGCCAAATAAATATTGTATTGAGCAAATACGAATCGATAGAAAACGCAAAAATGCTTGCTGTAACCCCAGTCTGGGAAACTTATTGTTAAAGAAATTGACACCCTACGTCAATATGCCGTGTGTTATATATATTTCATACATCGTCGTCTGCCTAGCCTTTTCCCACAACAACAACACAACAACAATACAACTGTCAAATAATGACAGTAAGTTTTGATTTGAATATACTGACAACTTGATTTGGTAGTCTTATGATTTGCCAATTCCTTCTGTTAATAGCTCCTTTATACCGTGTAAACAAATTGTAAACAATGATATTGTACTATTTTGTGATGAGATTGGAAAGGACTTAGGTCACTTGTTGACAGATGAATATCCGGGACACTCTGTAATAAATTACTGCATGCCTGGTTGTTCTTTATTTGATATTATGAAAGAAATTATTAAATGTAACTTTAAGCAGGAAACAACTTTATTAATTTTTATGGGAAATAGAGGAAATTTAAATAAAGGAGAATTGCTCCAATATCATAGAAAATTGTGCAACCTTAGTTTAAGAAAAATTGTGTTTTTTACATTCCCTTACAGTAACAGTTTGCCACAGGAAGAAAATAGGTTAAGATATGATTTAAACATGACATTGCATAATTTAACTTATAATGATAAGCTAATCCAATTAATTGACACAAACTATTATATTAATAGTAATTTATATTTGACAAAAGATAGATACAATATTGTTATGTACTATCTTTCCACCTATCTCAAAAGACAGATAGCTATGTCGCTATCATATTTTTTTTCTATTTCAGTCAAAAATTTGGCTAAACAAATTGCTCCTTTTGAGCAATGCAAAGACATTTTAAACCACTCTGTCAATAATTTGCTCAAAATTAATGACATTAATCATCATTTAAATTAGAAATTAGGACAATAGAGGAAACCTCTAGCAAAAATGTAACTAAGACTGTTAATAAGTCAAATGAAAGTGTAAAAAAATTAAACAGTATCAATCTGGTGCATCAAAACATTCAAGGATTTTTAAACAAAGACTTAGAAGTAGAATTATTCCTAAATTGTTACAACATAGATATTCTTTGTATGACAGAACATTGGCTTAAAAGCCACCAGTTCATGTTCAATTTTAGTAATCACCAGGTTGGTAGTTCATTCAGCAGAGTAAATGCTATACATGGTGGCTCATTAATTTTAGTAAGTAACCAGCTTAAATTTAAGGACCGAAAGGACATTGTGAGCCTCTCTGTTGAGCGGACAATTGAAATAGCCTGTATAGAATTGGAGCAGTTCATTATATTAAGCGTGTACAGACCTCCTTCAGGATTGTATGATTGTTTTGAAAAGGTTATGGATGAAGTGTTGCACAAAATCTGTAATACAAACAAGTCCATCATCACTTGTGGTGATTTCAATGTTAATTTGTTAGAAAATACTGGGTTAAGTACTAAAATCATAAGTTTGTTTCAGTCATACAATCTTGCTAATCTATTTTCGGAGCCCACTAGAATAACTCCTACTAGTGCCACATGCCTAGATAATATTTATACAGATATTATACCAAACCACAAAGAAATGATTAATTTAATAGACTCGGATCATTGCGGACAGTTGATCACTATTCCAAATCAAAACAAAAAAGTTATTAAAAAAGATATCACTGTTAACCCAAAAACAACTAAACGCTTAGAAACATTTAAAACTAAACTCTTAAGTAAATTACCACTTTTGTTGACTAATGATGACCCTAACAAACAATATAATGATTTTTTTAATATGTATTGCACACAATTTGATAAAACATTCATTCCAAAGACATTATCAGTCAATAGTAACGCTTCCTTCAGTGACTGGGCCACCATTGGTATACATAAAAGTAGAGAACGACTTTATGAATTATATGATGAACGGATTTGTATAAACACTGCTGAATTTAATTTATATGTTAAAAATTATTCTAAAATATTTAAAAAAGTCTGTAGTATAGCCAAGTCACGTTATTTGAGTTCAAAAATTAAAAATAGTAGTAACATTATTAAAATGACTTGGAATGTCATTAATAGCGAAACAGGAAGGTCATGCAACCGAAGTAGTGACTACAGCCTTGCTATTGATGACAATGTAATTAGATCAGATTCTGAAGTCGCCGCGGCCTTTGAAAATTTCTTTTCAGAGATTCCTGTGTCAACTACTAAATCTCTAAGCTCATCACCCACTGCTGCAGAGTCTATACTTAAAGAAAACGTTCCAGTTTGTGATTCTGAATTTCACTTCGAATATGTCACCTGTACAGATGTAATTAAAACTTTTCATATGTTAAATGTTAAAAAGACTGCAGATCTATGGGGTAATTCTGTGGATGTTGCTAAGTCAATTATAAACATTGTAGCACCTACTTTAGCTGTTATATTTAATAATTGTATTGATTGTGGTGAGTTTCCTGATCTTATGAAACATAGTAAAATCATACCATTGTTTAAATCGGGTAGTACATCAGACCCTACTAATTATAGACCTATTTCAGTACTACCCACCTTTAGTAAAATTTTTGAAAAACTTATTTTAAACCAAATGCAAAGATTTTTTAACAAAAATAAATTACTGCATAACAAACAGTTCGGGTTTACAAGGGGTCGTTCAACTACTGATGCCGGAGTTGAACTTTTAGGACATATTTATAATGCATGGGAGGACAAATGTGATGCTTTGGGCATCTTTTGCGATTTGTCCAAGGCATTCGATTGTGTTCTTCATGAAACCTTAATCAGGAAACTTCACTACTACGGAATTCGGAACGCCTCTCTGGATCTTCTTACTTCTTACTTAAGTGATAGGATTCAGAGAGTTGATGTTAACGGAAAAAGGTCACCCGGATCTGTAGTAAAAATGGGGGTCCCCCAGGGCTCAATTCTTGGCCCATTTTTATTTCTTATTTATATAAATGACTTGCCTTACCTCATAAGGGATGAACATGATATAGTGTTGTTTGCAGATGACACTTCACTTTTATTTAAACTCAAACGTCAGCAGCTGGTTACTGACAATATAAATAGTGCCCTCGCAAAAGTAGTTAACTGGTTTAATGTTAATAACCTACTTCTTAACGGGAAAAAAACGAAATGTATTAAGTTTACTATACCAAATGTTAGACAGGTAGAAACTAGTGTTCTCATAAAGGGTGAAGAGTTAAAACCCGAAAATACCACAGTATTCTTAGGCATAACTTTGGATGCCAAGCTTCAATGGGGCCCCCATATAGATAAATTGTCAAAAAAGCTTAGCTCTGCAGCATACGCCGTTAGGAAAATTCGGGACTTAACTGATTTAGAGACAGCCCGTTTAGTTTACTTTAGTTATTTTCATAGTGTGATGTCATACGGTATTCTGTTGTGGGGAAATGCCGCCGATATTCAGACGATTTTTATTTTACAAAAAAGGGCAATTCGTTCCATTTATAAATTAAGTCCCAGACACTCCCTCAGAGACAAATTTAAAGAGATTAATATAATGACTGTGCCTTCTCAGTACATTTATGATAATCTTTTGTATGCACATAAAAATATTAATCTGTTTAAAAAATACAGTGATATCCATAATATAAATACTAGGAACAAACACAAATATGTTGTTCCTACAACAAGGCTCAAGAAAATAGGTGGCTCGTTTAGATGCCAATGTATACGTTTTTATAATAAACTTCCTAGCCACATTCAAGAACTAAGCATTAATAAATTCAAATCTTTTATAAAGCTAAAACTATGCCAGAAAGCCTATTATACTGTAAAAGACTATATTGAGGACAAAAACGCTTGGGATTGAGCTGCTCCAATAGGTCTAGACAGTGAATGTTGTTTATTTTTTATTTTGCTGATTTACACTTTGGTTTTTATATCTATTTATATACAGAATGACATGAACATTTACTGTTTAAAGTCTTAATTATTTTAATTATTGTGAATGTGAGGACTATGTGGGTCATTGTTTCCGTTTTAATCATGGTCTGGCAGTTTGAGTGGTGTATGCGGTCTACACAAATGTCCTGTCCTTGGTATTGCTCGTCGAATCGTTGAGCTCCTTAAGTTCTGAGTAGAGCTGCACGGTTACTGACGAATGCGTGCACTGACTGCACAGGTCCACTCAGTGTGGTTCTTTCCTCAAAAGACCACTTCAGACACCAATCTACATGGTCCTCAAAGATTATATCTGGATTTTTATATACACATTGACATTGATGAATTTTATATAAACAATGACATGGATATTTACTTTGTAAAGTAACTTATTTTTATTATTATTACTGTGAGTGTGAAGACTATGTGGGTCATTTCTTTTTTTCGGTTTTCCTTCTTAGTTAGTTTTAATCATGATCTGGCAGTTTGAGTCATTTATGCGGCCTACCCAAATGTCCTTTCATTGGTATTGTTCGTCGAATCGTAAGGCTCCTCAAGTTCTGAGTTGAGCTGCACGATTTTTGACAAATGCGTGCACTGACTGGACAGGCCCGCTCAATCTGTGTGGTTCTTTACTCAAAAGACCATTTCAGACACCAATCTACATGGTCTTCACATGATCTGACCAAGATTATGTCTGGACTTTAAAAGAGACTGTGACCTCTGAGTTTGTTTCGGCCTTTCTTCTCAGAGTAGTCAGATAGGAAACGCCGACCTCATCTAGTTTAAAAAATATGATTGACATGTAAAAGTGTTTGTACAAACCTACTTACAGAAAACAAATCATTTATCATTATCATTTATCAATTAATTTCTCTGATATTATAATATTGCGTTACTTAGATACTTGACGCTATGCTTCTTAAATAATACCTACGCTATGTTTAAAAATATAACGCTCCCGCGCAGTCGGGTAAAATTCTCTTAAAATGGAAAAAATACTAAGATGAACTTTTTGAACGAAGAAATTCGTAGAAGGAATCGTAGCAGCCAAGCTACGGCGTAGAAGGAATCGTAGCGGCCAAGCTACGGCGTAGGCCGCTCGCTCGTTGGCGTAGCAATTAAACTGGCTTCTATTACACTTGAAGCTAGTATAATAAATATTATAATTACCAGTGACAGTTATATCATAGTGGTCAGTTCATTAGTAAATAATAACTATTACTAGTTACCGAATTTCAACAATGGGGTCAATTTCACACAGGTGCACTCTCTGTTCTTTTACTCTCATAGGCCAATGGGACGGCAATCCGATATGACCGGGGAGAGATCAAGTGCAGGATCAACGGCTTTACGTGCTTTCCTTTTTAGTATAATAAGCCTGTAATGTTCCCACTGCTGGGACACAGGCCTCCTCTCTTCGAAAAGGAGTGCGCTGTAATCCACCACGCGGGCCCAGTGCGGGTTGGTAGATGTCACATGTCTTTGAATTTTTAGTTCTAGGACATGTCAGTTTCGTCGCGATGTTTTTCCTTCACCGTTTTGAGAGCAGTGGTGGTGAAATTATTTGCACAGAGTAAAGCGCCTGCCTGGGTTCTAAACCACGGCCTGCAACTCGTATGTTGGGGCCTTTAGCACTGCTTTCCTCATGTGTTAAGATCATTGACAGTCGTTACGGATAATCAGGAGCTCGAAAGTCTCACAACAAGTCAAGGGGCATCATCTAACCTAACCATTAACTAGGTTGTGGAGCTCAGATAGGCAGTCGCTTCATGTAAAATACTGGTATTCAGCTGCATCTGGTTAGACTGGAAGCCGACCCTAACATAGTTGGGAAAACACTAGGCAAATGATGAGTTATTACTAGTTATTTGTATAACTTTGGGTCTATCATGCTTAACTGACTCTTTTATATAAATAATAAGGCTAGTTGTCACTGTGGATGTGCTCTGTGTGTCACTGCTTTGTTGCCGACAGTGTCGGGGACTCCGGGTCAAGTGTGCATCTGTCCTAACTTTGTTTTTACATTGTGAAAATATGGTAGAAGTACAAGTTCAAAATAATTATGTTCAATGATCCAAAGCGTGGTTTATTTAGGCATGTATTGAATCGAAACTGAAACAATTCCCATTTTGCTTTCCTAAAAACATTATTGATAACTTCAATATAATGAAAGCATCTCCTTTAAAAACACATTAACAACAACATACAACAACACAACATATTTCCTAATATTTTTTTTAATATTTCTTGTTAATATTTCCTAATTTGGGATCCAAAAAATACTAAATCAGAACCGAAACATTGGCAAAGAATGACGAGGAGAGCCGACCCCAAATGAAATGGGATAAGGCTAGGCAAATAGAGAGAGAGAGAGAGAGAGTTAAATATTTCCCAAATAAAGTAAACCTGCTTCTAGTATTCGTTGTTAAACAAAACACATTGAATAGGACGCAACAAACCTAAACTTCTGTCCTTCCCCTTCTTGGCCGCCACAATTTAATAGCGTTTGCACTGATAACAGCCCTTCCCGCCCGCGCCGCTCACTTTGATATCATGTCTTACAGTGTATCAGATTTTAATTACTTCGTACAGCAGCTTTCCCCAGAAATCTGTGGAAGATTTTCCAAGATTTAGGAAGGTGTTTTGACAGTTCACTATATTACTAACCCCGCCCCGGCCCACGCCGGCTAACCGCCCCGTTGGTCTCGTGGTCGCAAGCGCAACTGCTGAGCGTCCAGGGTTCGATTCCAAAGTTGGACAAAGTGTGATTGAGTTTTTCTATTAGGAATTTCTTAATAAGCGCTCGGAGTTTGGATGTCTGCGGTGTGACACCCCCGTACCTCGGAAAGCACGTTAAGCAGTTGGTCCTGCGCCTGATCTCTCTCCGGTCGTGTCGGATTGAAGTCCCATCGGAGTATGAGAGTGAGGGAAGAGAGAGTGCACTTGTGTTCTTGTGTCTCGTGCCGAAGGCTAGTCTCCGTTGAGATTGGCCGTCATGGCCGAAATACAGTCTGAAAGACTATATATTACTAGCTTTTGCCCTGCGGCTTCGTCCACGTAGACGAGAAAATATCTCACGCGAACTTATTACGGCGCTTGTATACGGTAAGAAAATTTACCGTGTCTGCGGCAGACAAGACAAATTCTTCGTGTACACGACAAGAATTTTGTCTGTTCTACACACGAAACAACGTTCTCCGCAACAACGTTCGCCGCGTCGTGTCTTGCGCAGACAAGATTTTTTTCGTGCACCGCTGTGAGCAGTGTACACAGTTATTTTCTTAGTTACGACACGAATTCTTGCGTAGGCCCGGCGTATTTTCTTACCGTGTACAAGCGCCCTTACCGGGATTAAAAGCCTACCCTATGTGTTAATCCAGGTTTTAACCTTTGTTATTTTCAAAGACAAAGTTTCTTTTAGAAGTAAAAATTTATCAAGAAAAGCAATTTTTAATAATCGGGCAAATTGTTATTGGGTTTCATCATTAAACATTTCTAAGTAACCCTGGAGTCTGAGTAATGTGCCCGGGTGAGATCAAAAGGCGCCTTCTATGATTTTATGTTTAACCCTACAGCAAATCGAATTAAAAATCAGAAAATAACTTATAATTTAAAATTCTAAAATAAAAATAAAGTTACGAAAAGAAAATTAATTTCATTGTAAAAAAGCGTGGGGTGCTCGATATTGATTCTTGTAAATATATATTCACCCGTTATAATTTGTGACCTTGAAAACAACATATTTCCACAATATCATATTCAGTAATATTTTCCTTCATCAACACCCTTAAAGAGAAATACACCAGAAGTCTCTCCATCCATTACGGGAACCCGCGCCCCTCACACAAATTGAGTTTATGCGTCGATAACGTCCCGATATACCAGATATGTCGCTTGCAGAGACGCGGTGTGAGAATGGCACAGAGTAATGTTCTACAGAGGCTTCGCTCGGCTTAAAAACGTCGCTTAACAGCAGCCCAGGACTTGAGCTACAGTTTCCTAGAAAAACGGTGGCGACCACATTACTGCCTCAATAGCGGCTGTCGTGAAAATTATTTCAGCGGCCATGATTTAAATTGTTAGATTCACCCTACCGTCTCAAAAGTTAGTCGCGTTTCTGTTCCGTTTTGACACCTCTGACACACACAATGACGCAGTTAGTTGACTTGATTGTCATGGAATCGGTTTTAATAATGTGTGAGCTCAGTTTTTTCAATATGGTCACTTTTTCGTATGGTGGGGACAAATCTAGCTATTTAAATCTAAGGGCCACTGCCCTTAGATTTAGGGTTTAACTTTACGTTGTCAAACAGCTCTCTAAGAAAACATACCAATGTTAAATAAACTACGTGCCTCGGCAAGTAAATGATAAATGCCTAATTGAAAATCCTAATAACACTCATGCCCAGCTAAAGCACTTGCGACCACAAGGCCATGAGGCAGTCCCTCTGATGTCCCCTGAAAAGTTGGCTGTAAACAAATCCTACTCAAGACGTCATTAAAAAAAAAAACTGCTGTAGTTGCATAAGATTTTGAAGAAGAAATTATTTCAACAGAATATATATAAAAACTTTACCTTCTGCATTTTGTCCCTCCACATCTTGGATAACAAAGCTACAATGTAACTACGAAGTGTCAGATTTACTGCCCGTCAACGCGAGGGCTGTAAATTATGTTCATTCTGTACTCGTTGACTGCGCACCGATTATGGTGATCCGATGAGCCTGTGGCTTCGAGTGTTCTTCTTTTGTTGGCATATTGATCTGTAATAGGGATGATAGTCGGTATTTGTTTTTGAGTGTGTGGTTGGCTAGTTTTCTGAGTCTTTCGGCGGCATCAGCCTATTAACTTCAGAACAATAAGTGACAAGACTATAAGCCGACCGCTTAACTGAGACGTTGCTGGCGGAAAAATAAATCTGGTTGCATTGGACCATTTCATCGAATTTAGAATTAGCTTTCAAACGGGTTTGATTAGCTTAAATGTGTCGAATAAACAACAGTGATATAATAGTAGCGTAGAAGTCCATACGTTTCCTTGGAATAAACATAATATTTTATTATTTAACGCCACCAAACAAAATTGATCACAGTAAAGGTACTGTGAGCAATTGAGTGGCAAACGCAGGACATAGGTGTCCTGCGTTTGCCACTTTCCTACCGCGGCCTTCAGCGTGCTATAGAACACGACAGAACTCATTGCAATAAGCACTAATTAACATGACATTACGTATGCATTCCCTAAAGGAGCACTATTCAAATGTGTATTGTTAATTACACCCACATTTCTCTAGTTACTTAGTCCCATGTATAAATAATAGTGACCTCATTGGCATTGACTCAATCAACTCAGTCTATCGCAGTCCACTGCTGGACATAAGGTTCGCACATGCTGTGCCACAATACCCTGTCCTCCGCCTTCCTTATCCACGAGTAGTCTGTCCCAGCTAACTTCTTTAGGTCGTCCGTCTATCTAGCTGGGGGGCGGGGGGTGGCTGGGGTTGGCTGGCATTAACTGATCTCTTGTAAATTTCTACTCCGGGTATTCCATGCTGTCTTTAATTTCTACTCCGGGTATGCCATGCTGTCTTTAAAAAGCCAATTGCACTTCGAACCACTACTCACTCATATTTATACATCATCATCGTTCTCCCGTCCCGTTCTCCCTTATACCAATATATTCGTGGTCGGCTCAACATTTTTTTTTCTTCCATGCTTCTCGTATCTATAAATAAAATTGAAGTATCTGTTTGTAATGTCAAAATAACAGCGTTTTACTAAATGCATATGAAAGTATATACGGTACATAAAACAAAAAAACAATTTTTAAAATGTTTGTCTGTCTTTCTGTCTGTATGTCTGTTCCGGCTAATCTCCGAAATGACGGGAACGATTTTGACAGGACTTTTAATGGCAGATAGCTGATGTTATAAGGAATAACTAGGACTATGCTACTTATATTTTAGAAAAAAATATTAGTAAAGAGACATAATATTATTTTCCGACATCCACGCGAACGAACGCGAAATCGTATACGAGTGTTAAATTAATGTCGCCATTGGAGCTGCAAGTTGTAAAAACATTAAATTTTATGAATGCTAAAATACTGACTTTCCTTTTAATTCTGTAACTCGACATAACATTGTGAATACTTTACCAAAGGAGGCCCCGTCAAAGAAAAAACTTTTCCACTCAAAGGAGCCCAGAGCTTAGACATTGAAGTCCTTATCCTGCCAATTTGCCCGTCAGTCAGTCGTGCTATAAGCGACACTCGACTTGAATCGGAGTCGGCTAACACCGTCAATGGCTCCCCAACAGTTAAGTGTTCCCACGATTTAACACGTCAGAGAGTTTTAATTTGAGGGTGATATTTTTCTTTGGTAATAAGGATTTTTTGAGTTGAGATGCCTTTTATGTCGTATTTTTTTTAGCATTTATTTTAAATAATGAGTTATATCAGTGTTACATCATTCATCATCATTTGAGCCGAAAGACGTCTTCTACTGGACATAGACCTCCCCAAGCACCGCCACTACGACCGGTTCTGTGCGCATCCAGCGGATTCCTGCGGAGTCCAACTTGTGGGAGACTTTTCAACGCTACGTCTTCCAATGTCATATTTATAAATTACTAGCGGCTCGCCCCAGCTTCGCACGGGTGCAATGTTTTTTTTTTTCCAATTTTAGAAATTTTCTTTCATACAAACTTTGTCCTGGCAATACCGAACACTACAAAAACAAGAATTATCCAATTTGGTGCATTCATTGGGAAGTTATGCGCGTACAGAAATTTCGGCGACTTTGTTTTATACTATATAAGGATTTAGCCTGTGTTGTCCCACTTATTAGTTTTTCGATGCTGGAGTCGTTTATTCGTCAAGAAATCATTTCAGAAGGCCAGTTCCCGTAATCAAAACGTCCAAAATCTAGTCGCAATCTCATCTCTATGACAATGTCAAAAACTTGTCAAAAATGTTGGGAAATTAGAGGTAATTTTGACAGATTGACACTGAGATCAGACTGAGAACGGTGATAAAATTACGAGAGTTGCCCTCAGGTCGGGAAGATCTCTGCCTAGCAGCAAGACAATCTACGCCAGCAAAGGGCGTCACTGCTACATCATAATATTAACTGAAATACGTCTAAAACTTTCCTATAACCCATGATTTTAATTCCCATTTAAAACCAATAATGACTGTGTTTAAGGTGATCCTTAAACACAGTCATTATTGTTTTTAAGCTGATGCTCAAGCTACAAGATTCCCTATCTTCACAGTATCAATAGAGCGCAATTGTAACCGAATTACACTGTTTTCCCAAAGCATCCTCCAGTCGTAAATAGCCCCGGGCTACGAGCCATCTAATACAATTTCTATCGATGTTTGGCATAGTTTGTTCTCCGTTGTATTATTGCCTGAGGTTTGTTTGTGAAACTTTGGTGTTGGTCCACACTTCTTCGTAAAAGTGTTTAGTCTACAGGGAAGCTTTGTACTACGATGCGGTTAATCGGTTGAAATACCCTTTGATTTTATTGCTGCGATGAAGACTCATTTAAACGAATAGTAAATTGCTTCTCTTTCTCTCTCTTCTTCAGCCTTTCACCCCCCAATATAGTTGAGACCCTAACATAGTTGAGAAAAAGCTAGGCTTTACAAATAAATGATTTTGATTTTTGATTTTTGATAGGCAGATGATGTTGAGAATATTATTATCTCCTAAAATGCCTCCCAGCACCAAGTTTATGTCCAAAACGTACTTATCACACAACATACAACTTAGAGGCCTCCCATAGGCTAATCCAACATCGCGCCATTTCCTAACAGCCTTTCTTCTTTCCAGATAAAATCCGCAAGAAGTACGCGGGTCTGGGCGACTCGGTGGTGTCTGTGCGGCTGGAGCGGTCTCCGCGCGGGGGCCTGGGCCTCAGCTTGGCCGGCCACAGAGACCGCAGTCGCATGGCCGTGTTCGTCTGCGGCCTGCATCCGGCTGGCGCAGCTGCTAAAGCCGTGCCTGCTGTTAAAGTTGGCGATGAGATTCTGGAGGTGAGTAGAGGGTTCTGAAATCAATCTTGTTATGTGAAAATAATAATAAAAATTAATTTCGGATCTATAACAACAGTACCGGGTCGCCTGAGGAGCACAGCCGAGGTGGACCACGGCGAAGGTGGTGTGACGATCAGAAGACCGTTCGTAATTTTAAGAAAGTTCACAGTCTGTCTCACCGTGAAATTATAAGTGAAGTGAGCACTTAATAGTGTTAATCCCTAGCGAATAACAGCTCACTCCACGCTCACTTCACCCAAGCTTTCACGGTGAGATGGTTACAGAATCGCACGGCTGATCTCGGTCTCAATCTGTCAAAAATACCGCTAATTTCCCTACATTTCTCACATTGATTGTCGCTGAGATTCTCATCTCAGCGACAATCAATTTTAAAAATGTATTCTCTCAATCTGTGTGGTCCTTACCTCAAAGGACCATTTCAGCCACCAATCTATATGGTGGATTATGTCTGGACTTTAAAAGAGACTGTGACCTGAGTTTGTTTCGGCCTTTCTTCTCAGAGTAGTCAGATAGGAAACGACGACCTTATCTAATTTATTTTGAAATGTGCTTGACGTGTACAAGTGTTTCTACAAACCTACTTACAGAAATAAATCGTTTATCGTTTACCAATTAGTTGTTACCTCATTGTCTTCGCATATTGATGTCGTGGGAACCTGAGTATTATTATATTATGTTACCTATGACACGATATTAGTAAACGGGTAGTACTCATGTATGTGTAAATTGTAGTCAATCAAAGATTTTTGGATCAACCCACACTCAACCTGCCTAGCGTTTTCCCAAGCACGTTGGGGTCGGCTTCCAGTCTAACCTGATGCAGCTGAATACCAGTATTTTAAATACTGCGACTGCTTATTAGACCTCCGCAACCCACTTACTGGCTAACACGATACTCCTTGGTAATTCTGGTTGTTAGAATTTTCGGGCTTCTGACTAAACGTAACGACTGTGAAAGATCTAAGATTGGCAGCCAGGGAGGGGTCCTGCCGGTTATTAAGTAATTCCCAATGGAACAACCCAATAACACTTTTTGCCTGACCCGGGAATCGAACCCAAGATCCCACGCTCAGCAGTCGCGCTTGCGACCACGAGACCAAAGGGGGTAGTCTTGTCATAACTTGTACTTGTGGTAACTAAGAATACAAACACGCTGTGAAGGTGTGCGTAAAGTTGAGTAGCGTCAGCACATAACATACAAATACACACACAGTTCCGACTTCGCCACTGTCTCGGTGCCGAGAGCTCCCTGCGCTCACTGCGTCTGCGCCACAGATGCATAGCTTGTCTGTACCACAAGTAAAGTGTGTTTCGCTTCGTGAGATATAAATACTATTTGATGTTGACGTTGTTCGCTTGAGGGATCAATCAAGTATATTTAAATGTCTCTGCTAAAGTCACTCATAGTATAATCACTTATAGTCTTCAAAAAGTGAAGAAAACAAATGAGCATGTCGTGATGTCATGCGCCATGTTTTACACACCGCGTTGGATCTCGTCCAAGTACTCGCACAAACGATTTCTTAGATCTTAACGATATACATTATGTATTACATAGAGGAAGACGTCAAAGTCTTTGATGATCGGTTCTGTATCGGCTGATCGCTGAAGTGTTATTTAATCGTGGATTTGTGAAGGATTAATCTGTTGATAGCCTGCGCTTTGGTAACAAACCATTATTTTTAGTTGAAATAAAATGACGTTTCATTCTGGAACTAGATCTTTTAAGACACTGACTGCTACACGTCAATTTTTCAGTCAATATTTTAAAATAGATGGCGCTGGCATTTTCCAGCATTTCCTTTCCACAGTTTGTGTTATATTTCCGGTATAACAACAACATAACAACATATAGAAATATAATAAAGTTAATTAAAATTAAAAGCGCCGAAAAACCATGGTTCTTGTATAGAGACCATACAAGAAACATGTTTTTTCAGCGTTTTTTTGCCTTGTGGTACGGAACCTTTCGTGTGCGAGTCCGACTTACACTTAGCTGGTTTTTGCCCACCAAATCTTTATAATCATGAAACGTGGAGCCAATTTTGGGATAAGCGAATTAATTAAATATCGCGTGGCCATACACGATATTTGATTAATTAAAAAATATTATAAATGACCCCTTCAGATATTTCGTGTATGAATAGATAGACCTTATATAATTATTATTGTTATTCTATAATATCGTTTTTAATATTTTTTTAGCTGAATCTCCATCCTTTAACTGATGTAAAGTATGTAGATTCAGCTGAAAAGTTAATAAACTGCTCACCGCTATTCCCCCCGTATTATGTATACACCAATCCAAGACTATTGCCCCGCATTCCACCGCCTGTCCAGATGCGATGCTATCTGTTATAATCCACAATAGTTACAGTTATAGCCCCGAGCTATCGGCAGCCGATAGATATAATAACTTGCATCTTTGTACGGTACAAGACAACACAACGTAACATCATGCCTGTATACCCCTGTAAGGGTAAGGCAGAAGTGTACCTATACCGGGTCAAATTTAAACTCCATACAATTACATTGCAATTGACAGAATGTATTAGGACCATGTAGGTCTGAGTTGGTCTCTTGAGAAAGGCACCTCGCAGATTTGAGTGGACCCGTCCAGACAGTGCACGCATGTGGCAGTTATCGTTTAGCTCAACTCAAAAACTTAAGGAGCTTACCACCCGAACTAAAACCTAAAGTAAGGACCTTTGGGTAGACCAGGTTGTCCCTTGTTATTCAATAGCCTGATTCCATAGATGAACTAGGGGCTAGGAGGAATTATGCCTGATTCCTAGTCACTTCATATTACCAGCCAATTATTGACCCACTGCAGTGCGAGGCATCTTCTCATACAGACAAAGCATGAGCATTGATCACCGCGCTTACTTAAGATGGATTGACAATATCAGGCTTATATTGACTAAGCATCGTCTTAACATATAATTATATAATGAATGTATACAAAATGTTTTAAAACATTTTAAAAGAGAAACCGTGGAGTTTTTTGCCCTTTCGAAGTATGACATTCAGTTCGTTGTTCCAAAACTTGAAAATTATCGCAAATATAGTTAATTACCAGCCATTATTGGTTCTGAGCCCTTATATTCTTTTGATGTGATAACAAGTAAAATTGCCTCCGTTATCTTCGCGAGGGATCATTATGGAACATCCTATTTTACGATTCGTAAGAAATACGATCCGATATCTAAAGAAATTAGGAACTATTCGTTACTTTTTCCACGAAAGATTATTTATTCTTCGGCCTATTTGAACAAGTTATTTATTTGAAAGAAAGAAAGAAAACAGCAGCCGCTACCCGCAGCAGCAGCAGCAGTGATCCGCGGCTTCACCCGCATCAGTCTCGATCCCGTGAGAATATCGGGAGAAATATAATAAACAAAATTAAACTATGTGTTAATCCAGGTTCTAAACTATCTGTGCCAAAATTCATCCAAATCCGTTGAGCCGTTCTTGCGTGATTGAGTAACGCACATCCAAACATGCAAACTTTCACATTTACAATATTAGTAGGATTGGCTAAAAAGCAACAGCCGCACAGGTAAATCGATCAGGTTAAGCTACGCTTGCAGCGGTTGGTCCATTGATGAGTGACCATCTATACACATCGAGAACTTGCTTTCCGAGGTACGGAGGGGTCCGTACCTCGGAAAGCAAGTTAAGCTGTTGGTCCTGGCTGTCATACATGTATCTTTGATACTCGTTACGGGTCGTCAAAAGCCCGAAACTCTGACTACCAGTCTTACCAAGGGGTATCGTGTTACCCAATGGCTGTGTTGTGGAGGTCAGGTAGACAGTTACTCCACGTAAAATACTAGAAGTCAGCTGCATCTAGTTAGACTGGAAGCCAACCCCAAAATAGTTGGGAATAGGCTAGGCAGATGATGAGTAGGATTAGTATAGAATCTCCAACAAAAGATATACCTATATGACACATAAATAATGAGCTACATCAGGTAAAATAAAATTCACCAGCGTACTCGTAAAACAATCCCCTAAAAGCCATTAAAGAATATTAGTAAATTCATCAAGTTGAGTCAACAATTAGGAGCAGAATCATGATGAAGTACAGCGAGTACACGGCTGTTGATATATTTACATAAATTAGCGGCTCGTGTGTTGTTTCCTGTGGTACTGGCAGGGAGCCAGCTGGGGTGTGATCTGAGAGTAGCGGAAATCGTAGCAGGGCGGGGAATAGAATAAAATATATATTTATTTTGCAAATATGGGTAAAGCATAATAGGTGTTAAAATACATTAAAGCTCGGCCATTCTTCAGCATTCGGCATGCAATATTTATATGATTAACATTCACTTAAGTTTAACCAAAAGCCAGAGTCAGATCCATCAATCCAGAGCAATTCAGCAATTCTCTGATAAAAACTCAGTCAAACTGTAGTACGTTTTATCTGTCAAATGTAGTTATGTAGTCTACTCTAAAACAGCACTGTTGTCAAGTCTTTCCAACCACCTGGTAATTTATTGTAAATAATTGGAGCCATACAGTAAACACTTCTGCGCGCCAAAGTAGTTTGACACGTTAATTGACGATTGAGCAAGACGTTCAAAACGACTTGGATTGTGCTTTAAAAACGTAGGTACTTTTGAAGTATAAATACAAGGAAGTGTCAAGATATTGTACTGCTTAAGGCATTCAACTGTCTGTAGTTTTAAGTTTAAAACCATGATCGTAGACACCTTTTCTGGGCCTTAAATGCTGTGTGTAATAGTAAAGTAAAATTAAGAAACGACTAATTAGAACCTTGCACCTAGCTTCTGTGTTTCATAAGTGCCCAAATGCCCATGTAGGTTTATGTAAAATAAAATATTTTGAATTTTTTTTTTTTAAAGCTGGTATATTATGATAGAACAGTCATACCAAGACCAGTCAGTCATATGAGCTATGAACTGTAAACAAAGTCTTCAATTTTAATATTTCAAAGAAAGAAAGGCTTAACACACACACACACAGAGACTTAAAAGCCGCAAAAAATTATTGGGTGCGTGAGTCCAGCCAAACCCCTCAACGGAAAGGTGTGATCTTTGCAATGAAGTGCGTAAACCTTCTGATCTCTTTATTATCTTTTGAACGTGTTCGTGGGCCGCTGGGACTCGCCGATGTGGCAGCACTGGATGCGACTACACACTGCGGGTGGTCGCGTCCAGGGCTTGGCGTAAAGTGGCAGTCCTGTGCGGTGCCACTTTGTGATTTTTATTTCTTTTTATTCCTTTCTGTGGCTTTGTTTTTGTATATACTAACAATAGCTTTATAATGTTTGTTGTGTTACTAACAGTATATTATGGACTACGTCTGAAATAAATGTCTTATTATTATTAAACCATCTTATGCGAGCAAAAGTTACCGTGATCTACTTGGAAAACCTTAAATAGACTCCATACCCAAGTAGGCCGCAGCCAGGACAACCTCCACAAGTGGGGGTTCATGGAAGGCTCAGACCTCCGCTGTGTATCCGGTGTCTCTCCACCGACAATGGCTCACCTTCCATCTTGCACCGCACGCCCTGTCCCCTGCACACGTGAGGACCTAATGGCGACGTCCGCGAATGTTATCCGTGTTGCTGAAGATTGGCAAAATAAAAAGAAAAAAACACCGTATCTTTGCCATCGACACGCCAAGAACAAGATCTTTGAAAGAATTTTCGCCCCTGAAATTCCATGGAGTCTCTTACCTGTTCTTCTCCTGTACTTCTGCAACTATTAGGAAAAGGCAACTAGCTTCATCTTCAACTTCTTGACAGTTCAAAAGTGCCTGTAATTGGTTTAATTGAAATAATTCTTTGACTTGAGTTGAAAAGATTATGACTTTGTTTTGAAGACTATCCTCTGGATAGTTCACTCCGTCCACACGTTTTTACGCTTGTACTAGAATTAAACCTGATTTACACGATGCGATTAGATGCCTGTGGCGTACCACAAGTTGAAGCAACAACAAATACTGCACCGTCTGGTTAAAGAGCACCACACTCCGGGCTGCTACTGAGAAATTCTTGATGGAAAACCGAATTACATTTTGGTCGAACTGGGAATCGAACCCAGGACCTCATGCTCAGCAATAGCGCATAGGACCCCGAGACCAAAGAGGCACTTATGCAAAACATTATTATCTACTAGCAGCGCCGCGCGGTTTCACCCGCATAAGTGTTGATCCCGTGGAAATATCGGGATCAAAATTATCCTATGTGTTATTCTTATGTACATATAAGCTATAGTACTGTAAAATTTCATCAAAATCCGTTCAGTGGTTTTTGCGTGAAAGAGTAACAAACATCCATCCTCACAAACTTTCACGTCCATCATATTAGTAGGAGTAGTATACGATAGTAGCGGCGGCGCGTAGTGTTCCACGCGCGCCGCTCTTTGACGTCGCGGGCGGAGTCAAACACCTCACCCCCCTCTGACCCGAGGAGGCCCGCAGTGGCGGGCCGGCACCCGTCGGGGGTTGCGGAAGGATCGTACATTCCCGCCCCGTACTCCCAGCGTTGGTTTGCGATGGAACACCGGGGTGGTTCTTAGTCAGTAAGAGTCTGACAGACCCCGCCGCCCGCCCCAGGGCGGCGGACATCCATGAGGATTTTCAACCCTGGAACAGAAAAAAAAAAACAAAGGATAGGTTAGTAGGAAGTATGATTACTATCCACACATACTCAAAACATCAACTTCCCTGATATAACCCTAATTCATAGTAGGGTCGCCAAAATCTTACAAATCGTTCCCGCTCCCGCTCCGCTCATCATTCTGTCCACTCCAAAACCAGCAACAAGATGGAAACTATTCCGGAGTAACGCCAGTTGCGATTGAAACATTAACACGCGAACTGAAAGTGATTCCAACTGAGCTTCAGTTGTTCTAGCTACTGCAATGTTCGACTGTTTCTTTGGAGTTTGTTCGGAAGATCAAATGGGGTCAGTGTCAATGACATTGGCGTTTATATTTGAATATAATGTTAAGTTATGGAACAACAAACTGAACGTCGTACTTAATAAAGTTCAAATTCCATTGCAACCTATAACTTAAAAAAAACCTTTTTGTTACAAATGGTCACTCAAAAATCAACTTAGAATTAATTTTACTAGAGTAGGTAATTGATTAAGTGGCGATGGGATGTAAATTATCTGAAATTATGAACACTGCTCTAGATCAGATAGGATACCAACCCAAGAACAAACACACAAACAAACACTGTTATAAAACTAAAAAACTTTTTGGCTATTTTCTAACTGTGAAGTTTAATAGTACCGTTGGTCTCGTGGTCGCAACTGCTCAGCATGAGGTACTGGATTCGGTTCCGAGGTCGGGCTAAGTTTTACTGGGGCTTTTCCATTAGAAATTTCTCTATAGCCTGGACCCTGGATTTATGCTTGGATGATGATACTTCAGATATACCTCTGTTTAACCGTACAGCATGTCGATTCTGTAAAAATCTCAACGTGAAAACTTGCGTGGAGTGAGCTGTCAGAGTCATCTCACTGATGCTAAAGATTGACTAAGCAAACATTTACAATCATAATCGAGATTTTAATAATATTTTTTGTGCAAATTCTATTGATCATTTTATATAATTTTAAAACTAGTGTTTTAGTTGTCAAAACATTACTATTTTGACATAATATAGGTGTGATTAGAATGTGAAATTAGTATCAATTGATTGAACCTACATATTTCGGCGATCGGTCTCCTACAGTCTCTTCTCAGTACTCTTCAGCGGTCCTCTGCTAGACATAGGCTTTTCGAATCGCACGCCATTTATCTCGATTTTCGGCAACTCTCATCCAGCTGCTACCACCCTACTCGTATCGTCGCTCCACCTAGCCAGAGGACAGCCTACTTACTTTTGCCGATTCGCGGTCTCAACTCAAGATCACGTCTACCCGAACGGTCATCAGTGCTACAGCTAATATAGCTGGACTATTGCCGCTTCAGCTTGCTTGTTCTGAGAGGTATGTTGAAAACTTTAGTTCTCTTGCTGGATCACCTCGTTTCGGATTCGATCCATCAAAGAGACTCCAAGCATAGCAAGCAGTATGCTTGCTATGCTTGGAGTCTCTTTAAAAAAAATCAATTAAATGAACGAGTTAATGGGCCAGACATTACATTAAGCTTACTCAATACCTACACGGTTTTTCAATATTATTTCCACATACTAATCACACGTTTTCTTTCCCATACCTACATTCAATATACATCCAAAGGTCCTGGATCTTTTTAACGAGCACAATACTTAAAGGGTTCTGCTGTTAACATCGTTGGTTCAATCTCACGGTTCAAAAGAGCGAACACGCGGACAATACGAATGTTATCGTAAAGGGCTATCTTACATAACGTTATTAAAATATGTTCTATGGTAGCTTTGAAATCATAATTTAAAATTATAGTACAGACGCCAGCACATCAAGCTACTACAATCTATCAGATTTCTTTAATAGATTTCCATTAGATTTTCAACTTTATCGCTAAAGCATAAGGTTCAAAGTTGATTGGGGAAATCTGACAGTTTCGGGTAGCTTGATGTGCTGGCGTCTGTACATACACGGTTTGGGGAAAGGCTAGGAGAAGGGTTATGGCATTATGTCCGCCTCTGTACATTTGTGTGCTTAAGAAAAGATCGTTGCATTATATGAAAGGTGGTTAGCATAAGCATAATCACCCTATAATGTTCCTACTGGTGGAACACAGGCCTCCTCTCTTCGAGAGGGAGTGGGCTGTGTAATCTACCACGCGGGCCCAGTGCGGGTTGGTAGATGGTTAATTGGTGAAAGATGGTTAGGGGATGAATATTGAGATGATAGCTAATAGTCATTTTTGGAAGAAGATATGCGGAAGACGTTGCGCGTTGGTTGGAAACCTGGAACTTAGATCATCGCTAGAAAGATAGCTCTTAGGAATTAACATTGTAATAATCACTGACTGGCAATCTGTCGCTGAATTAAGAAACCAGATGGATTTAGCAATCTAGAGTAAATCAACACATTTGAATGTTCAATTTTGTGCATTAATATAAAATTTTAAATGAAGTCTAACGCTGAAACAAGAGAAGCATAAGCAAATTAGCAAATGGATGAACATTTATTACATAATTCTGACAATAAAGCGAAGTGCCTTATGGTTTTGTGATAGCAAATGTTACGTTTCAGATGTAATTGCTATGAAGTTTTTAATAGGCGCTAAGTTTAATTTATTTTCAAATGAAGATGCAAACAAGTATTGTAGTAACATAACATTTATTCTAGTAACCATACTTTGAAAACCAGACAATTATAACATATGCATGATAAAACATAGATAATATCCCCATTGGTTTCCGCCTACGAACATTAGATAGTAATAATTTATTCATTCTTAAATAAATAACTCTAAGGGCTGATTTTTCCATCGCCAGATAACTTTTGTTCGAGGAATAAAATTGACGTTTGACAGTTTTTGTATGAATGAACTGTCAAAATTTCAAAAATATTCCCGGAATAAAGTTATCCGATGACTGAAACATCAGCCCTAAATCTAATTCTAAACTAAACCATAGATTTTTTAAATAACGATAATCTACGATCTCAATATAATAGAAATGCCAATGTTGTGTATTTATTTTAATAGATTTTAATACGAAAACCTTGTGCGCAATGTAAATTTCCGGCCATGTAAAATGTATGAGTATGTAAATGTAATGTATGAGGATGAGATGGCTATCTAATACATGGGTATTACACGATACAAAAATCTTTTCCCACATTCATTGCACAAGTGAATTTATTGACTTGAAGTGGACACACCACATCTGTTAGGTATAAATGTTTAAAACAAGACAGAGGGCTTTTGTCGTTGGGTTTTTCCACCATGCGAACGAAGAAATTTCTATGAAATTATAGAATGTAACCATTGAAACTGTCCATAACTCGATATTTATTGGGGTTCGACGCGGGCCGGATACTTGAGATAATGGCTGGAATTGCCAAGTGTCAGATGTCAGGAGAATTTGAGTGGATGTTGCTAAAATAGATGCACTGCGGGACGTTGGCTGTGCACGTAATAAATCTGTCAAGATTGAGTGACGATAGAAGATTCTAGAAGGATTTGACACAGGCCGCACCCACGTACGTATTCAACCAATGACGAATTGAAATTGGAGCTCACGGGGTTTTTCTAAAATTTACAGGGTGTGTTAAAGGCGTGGCTTAGGAGACTTGCTGAAAGAAATTAACTGGACTGACGAGGACTCCAGTGACGACGCAGAGAGAGGTCTGACGTACATATCTGCAATATCGATTTTCTAATAATAGAATCAGTGTATTATTTACTATGTTTGAATTGTAAAATGAATCTTAGATTGTAACTTCAGTGCGCTTATCAGATAAGGTGGAACCCGTTGTGAGTTAATCACTACAGGATCACGAAGTTCGCGCCACGTGAGTTTACGATAAGTACCGAATTCGACTCCCATGACCTCCAGTCTAAATCCTATAAATAAATTTAAATAACGTCTCGTATCAATATGGACCCAGCTCCCAGACTCCTCCTAATTTCGAGAAATTAAACAAAAAGTATTTATCTACTTTTTTCCAGAGGTTATTATATTGAGGCCATGATAATAGTAGGAATTATTATAATTGTCCCGGTAAAGAAATGGATGGATTATAGAGACGAGAGATAACCGTAGGAATGAGTGTCATGTGTGTCGCTACTCGGATTATCTTGATTGGACGGTTAATTGACTATTCCCGTCCAATTTCATTTAAATGTATCCCACTTAAATGTATTTAACTAAGGTTGTTTTTGGAGAACGGCATGTGAGCTGTCTTTATGTAACCTATATGCATAATCATGCAAAATTGTACATATAATTATGTACCCAATCCATGTTTAGTTGTATTTTGTTGGCAAGGTAACGGGTTTTTCTGTTTCGATATTTGGATTTTCCCGTTATTATTCAAGGCCATAGGAACCCAAATATCGGCTCTACTTCCAATAGTGTTGGGCTTAGAGTTAATTCACATACCAGTTTCGTGATGAAAGGCAATGATATAAATTTACTAATTTATAGCATAACTGGGTTTTCTTTATAGAATAAGTTCCCTATTTTATATCTACTATCCTGTGTACTTGAAGAAAATTAGGACAACCTTTTAGTTCTCTTCCAGATCTAAATATATTCCGAGCAATCTTATAGGTACACTTCTTTTACATTCCATCTATTAAAGATAGTAACTAAACACAGAATTTCGACTTACTTTTAATGAAATCATGGTTGCCCAACCTAAATAGTTCTACAGTTAATTACGAGATCATAGGAGGGAGAAGGAGACATAAGACGAGACAGCTGGACCTTCAGACAAGCTATCAGGTAATCAAAAGGTGCATCTTCAATCAACTGAATTCATTCACTGCGACGAGCAACGGGAGCGACGGCGCTACAATGTCCAGCTGAGAGGTCGAGACATCAGAGATTATAGGTATTGTCATTTCTCAGTAGGCAGCAGTATCAAGTTAGGAGGCTCAGAGATACGATAGTGACAGATTTAGTTCATCCGGTTATATTCAAGGACTTCTATCATTGCAGCTATCGTCCTTATATTACATCACATGAAAATAGTACATACATGAAAGGCGACAAGTGCAGGTGGGAGCGTCACCCACACACTCCTCTCAGACCGATTCCTGATTTGTTTGGATGGCCATCCAGTTAAATTCCGTAGTTTGAATATATATAAATAATAACAGATATCTGGTTAGGAGGTAAAAGGATGCTTAAGCACACCTATGATTATGATCGCTTCGCAGCGGGTTAGGACATAAAGGAACGGTCTATATACCTCCATAACTACTGTAAAGTAGGCCTTGAGCCAGGCAATAGGAAATTCCCCGACGCTCACTAACCTGGCTTGATCAGTGAAGATACCTAGTATCTCTACAAAGTAAAGCTCACTTGTGTTCAACTAGCTAGATCACTCACGCTTAGCTGCCACTAGAAAGTCACAACTTCAAATTATCGATGATATTTAATAACCAATGGTTTTACCTAAGTAAATTGAACTAGTCTAAGATAATAGTCATTTTATACTAAATTCAGTAGAGTTAATCTATCAAGGTCAAGAGACACGGTAGGTTAACTAAGACTAAGGTGAACCTAGTCAGAGAGCCAGTGGCTTGACTTTGTCCGATTATGCTATGTACTAGAATAAATATAAATTTAAAACCCGATAAATACAAATGAGGCAATAATGCCCTATCTGTTACCAATGGTATCTCTCAGCTAATTCTAAAATTACTCTATGCACTTGACGATATATAGACGATCACATTCTTTACATTCCTTATAGGGTGTACCATCACAAGGATCATATTTATGCATCACGTGACCGTTTGACGGGTTGTCAGTGCCATTTGGTAGTGGTCACGTGGGGTGCCGTGATTAATGGTGTAGGGGTAATGACTCCTGCGACGGAGACATATGCCAAAGAATATAAGCACAGAAGAGCTAATATCCCACCGAAGACCCCAGTGTCCTTTGTTTGTTTTGAGAGGACGATAAATTGCCGTGTGTGTACGAGTTACTACGAAGGCTATACTGGGTGATTTTTTTAGACAAGGCAGTAATCTTTTGGTTTCCTAGGAAAGAGGTTCCGTCATATTATAACGGCAGTCATGAAAATTTATCATTTATATTTATAATTTCACTAATATTTGACATGAAATCAAACCCTACTGCCCAAAGATTTAAATCTCTAGATTTGCTCTCTCCATACTAGTCACGCGAAAAAGTGTCCATACTGAGAAGAGCTCACACATTATTAAGTAGAATTTCTACAGTAAATTAAAGTCATTGTTTCAGAGGTATCAAAATGAAACAAAGATCTTTTAACGCGATAGGGCGAATCTAACGATTTAATTTTGATCGCAGTCATTATTTTCATGACAGCTGTCACTACGTTCAATTCAATTCAATTAAATATTTATTACATCCTTAATGTACACATACAGGTGGTAAGTATAAAACAATAGAATCAACAATGGACCCTGGCAGGCACAGCAATTTTTTAAACTAGCATCCGCCCGCAAGTTCGTTTGCGTAGAATTTGGAATTCCCGCCGTTTAAATCCTATTACCCGTTTTCCCGTAGGAATGAAGCATTTTCCCGTGGTAAAAAGTAGCCTATGTTCATCAGGGATAATGTCGGCTTCTAATGGTAAAACAATTTTTCAAATCGGTCCAGTAGTTTCGGAGCTTATTCAATACAAACAAAGAATCAAATCTTTGCTCTTTATAATATTAGTGTAGATAAGTAGGAGAGAGGAAATGCGCTTTTATGGTTTTCCTTGGTATTAAATATTTATTATATGTCCTTATTATCTGTTTTTAACAATAGTATTTGTTTTTATTTATTATTTATTCTCTGAATATAATTTGTGTAAGTCAGTCTATTTACTATACGCGTATTTTCTTTACGTATTCGCTTAAATATTTTGTATTGCACTTAGTGTATTTAATTTAGTCATTTAAAAAAAATATATATATTACCAGACTATGTATATTATTCTGTGCTCTGACGTCATAATCACCATACTGATGGCCATTTTGTTTCAGGTCAACGGCATCGTGTTACACGGGAGGTGTCATCTCAACGCGTCTGCCATCATCAAAGGACTGGTCGGACCTATCTTCAAGATCATATTGTTGAGGTAAGGAATCTATCACCATAAATAACTCCGAAGGCCGCATTGGTGTATTACAGGATGTAAGAGACATCGACGCACAAACTGTTACCATGAATCTAGCACACGATTCAATACCCACTGGCGTTGGGATTTTTCGTCAGTTATTAAAATAAAAACAACTGTACCTACTACATACATGTCCATACACTTTGACCGTGTACCTATTGCACTTTTGTATGAAACAGCAGATTCATTTTAAAGACACGCATAATCAACATATTATATAACGTTCCCACTGCTGGCACACATGCCTCCCCTTTGTGAGCGGGCACGGGCCCCGTGCAGGTTAGTAGATGTCATATGTCTTAGAAATGTTGGTTCTAGGACATGCCGGTTTCCTCCGCCGGTTTATTTTTAATGACCGATGAAAAAGGGGAATGAAGATTTTTGTTATGAAGCCTAGTATACATACCTGCCCGCCAATTAGTATTGTTTTTTTAAAAATGGCTGCCACGTATGAATTATATATTTATAAATCGATAGCTGCTGACTGGTAGGTATGCCAGGGACCTTCAAAGCTCTTTCAACGCTGCTGGTGGGGCTAGAATAATTTTATGAATTTGTGCATGCTAACAGTTTGTGCGTCGATGTCCTTTGTACAGACGCCAGCACATCAAGCTACCCGAAACTGTAAAATTTTCCCAATCAACTTTGAACCTTATGCTTTAGCGATAAAGTTAAAAATCGATTAAAGAAATTTGACAGATTGTAGTAGCTTGATGTGCTGGCGTCTGTACATCGTGTATTATTAAGTAGATATTTTTAGTTTTCATTCATCGCATTGTCAATACCTGGAAGCCATTACAGGTAACAGGCACCGATATACATAGACATCGCTGAACACGTATCAAAGGAAGATATTTATAGTTTCCATTGCCATTGTGTAGTCAGTACCTTTGTAAAGAAATATTGGTCTGCGTGTCAATGCTTTAAAATTCGCTTTCAGCTTTTGAAATTATACCACGGTATGTACTACCGAGATATCAGAGCAGTGGTGTCCCACTGGTAACGCCCCCGGCTTACGAATTGTAGGACGTGGGATCGAACCCAGACAGGCGCTTTACTTTGAGTATTTTGTTTCATCACCGCTGCTCTTAAAACGGTGACGGAAAACATCGTGACGAAACCGGCATATCTTAGGACCAATAATTCGAAGACATGTAACATCTAAGAGAAAAGATTTGATTTTTATATGTTTTTTTGTTACACTTTCTCGCTAAAACGGCTGAACGGATTTGATTAAAATTTGGCACATGGGTAGACCATGACCTAACTTAGGAAATAAAATACTTTTAATCTCGATATTCCCACGGGATCGAGACTCATGTGGGTGAAACCGCGGGACATAGCTAGTTTGGTATATTTTTAGGCATCATTCATAGTCTTGACAATAACCAAAAGTCATATACAGGTAGGCCAATATAGATATCGTTACAAAACATCTCAAAGGGAGCTATTTATAGTTTCCAATTGTGTCGATGGTTTGTAAAGAAATATGGACTACGTGCCAATGGTTTCAGGATCGATCGATCCATAGAGTTATATTTTTAACACATCAACATAACATCACGCCTGTTATTCCCGAATAGTTAGGCAGGGGTAAAGAAAGAAAGAAAGAAAAATTCGTTTATTCTGGACAAACAAAACGTAAATTTACAAAAAAGAGACATAAATTACACATACCTCTATATTAGTCTATATAAATAAATAAAGTCCTCCAGACCGTATTTCGGAGATGGCGGCCGATCTCAAAGGAGACTAGCTTACGGCACGTGAGATAATATTATAATGCACAAGTGTGTGCGCAAACACAGGTGCTACCTCTTGCCCCACTGTCATTGTTCGATGGGACGGCAATCCGACGCGACCGCGAGAGATCAGGCGCAGGAACAACAAGTCAACCGAGGCACGCGGATCATATAGAGATCACAGCGCCAACTTCCAAACTCTTGGTTGTTACTAACAAATTCTTCATGGTAAAACTCAATAAAACTTACACACATACAAAGTAGCCAAAAACCTCGTATTCAGCCAATAAAAGTTTGACAATTTTGTCCATTGCTTGATGTCAGGGCAGGTCCCAATTTATGAATGGTCACACCAAGTAATAGCACGGGCAGACGATGCGATACGACGCGCGACGGGGTGGGTCGGGGAACAAGACATTTCACGCAGACGAAGTCACCGGTAGAAGCTAGTAAATCATGAAAACGTTAATAGTGAGGTATTTGCGTAACACAGTAACAGTTGCTACTGTTAGTGTGTATAAGGTTTTCATTTTGACAGTTCAGCAACCTTCACTGCGTTATTTACGTTGTTGAGCAGACAAATTTTTCGAACCTTTGAAGCAATGTTTTAGCAATAGCCTTCAAATGATTCAGATTGTGGTTGTTAGTGTGTTACGCAATAAGGGTGCAGATGAAGCTGTCCAATCTTTAGAAAAGAGTGAAGGGAACTCAGGATTCGCATAAATGAATACTTCAACCAGCAACCAAATGCTTAACGCAGCACCAGTCAGCGAAATCTGAAAAGCGCTGTCAGAATAGACAGTAAAGAATTTTTCATATTTTAGCAGCTCAAGATAAACTGAATCTTAAATGGAAGCTTTTATTGATTTGTGTATTCTTAAAATAATATTATGAAGAGGTAAAATTTGTGAGTTTGCACACACACACACCCAGTTATAGTCTACATCAAAAGCTAGGTTTACATGTTTCTAAATAAGACGCAAAGGAAATATTTTTCTTATGAATTCTACACTAAGTCGAGCATGCCTCGTGGAAAATATAAAGAAAGAGAGAAAAATATTTTATTTGGGACACGCACGTCGCACAGTATATAAAAGCATTTAAAACTAACAAAATTACATTTTAAAAAAGAAAAAAGACCTGTGCGAGCTCAAAGAGGCTCTCATCTCAGCATAATGCTGAGATATTTAAAAAAAAAACCGACGGGTTGCACTCCGGGAGTGCCGGCAGAAGTGAAAACTTGAATATTAACGTTGTGCATTTTTGATATTTTGGAATGGTTAGGGAATAATTTTGCACAAATTGCTTTAATCATCAGTATAAAAGTACTATCATTTATGTGGTAGAATACAATATTTATTTATTGCGCTATCGTACATGACAACCGCGCCGTAGAAAGAGGGGGAGAGGGATACTTCCTCTCCTACGCCGCGCCGGCTGTCTACTCTCCATCCGTCTTACGAATTTTCGATCAGCCGTGCGCTTCTGTAACCATCTCACCGTGAAAGCTTGGGTGAAGTGAGCGTGGAGTGAGCTGTCATTTGCTAGGGATTAACACTATTAAGTGCTCACTTCACTTATGATTTCACGGTGAGATTTTTACAGAATCGACCGGCAGGTCACGTGTCCTGACGCGAGTTTAACATTTTTTACCCATTACAAAAAAAGTGTACAACGCCGCTAAAGAAGTTTTCACTTCAAAAATAAATACCACAGCGCTGGTATTCTGATAGAGCCCGCTCTGTAGCCACGGAGACGCAAAAAAAAAAAACTACATAAAATTGATGTAAAGCTTGATTGCTACGTAGAACGATCTCTTAGTCATCAGTAGACCAATGGCGATGTGTCCAACACAAAAGAAATAATATACCATGGGAGTAAAGACCACATTAAACTGACAAAAGATGCCCTAACCGCCCTTTACACAGATGTGACAAGACTAGAAGTGACAGCCAAATTGAAGGAGAAGAGTCAGATCTTGAATTATGATCCGTAGTTTTGCATACTACAGTCTGAACTTGCCATCTTACCACAATATTGTCCATGACCTACACGTTAAGTGATCTTTAGCAGTATGATTAGTTAATGAAACCTCATCATCATCACCTTCCCGCCCCTGTCCCATGTTACTAGGGGTCAGCGCAAGAAGTTTCCTTCTTCCATTCTTCTATCCCCTGATAGGATAAAAATCGCTGTATGCTAACTCAAAAAGTTTATTCTTAAAATAAAACACTTATTTAGGTATCGTCATAAAATTGTTCGGTCACCGTTAACACTACACCATACCACAGGAAATATCGATTATGCAGTGATAGAAACCCGCGTTTTATGACTGTTGTTTGTTTTACACCATTTCATTTTCATTCTGTGGCTCTAGCACGAACGCAAGGAGTAGACTTAACATAAATTCGAACAATTTAGAACATGAAAATGCTTGTCTCGCACGTAGCCCTTTATTCATAAATGTTGCTTAAAGTTAAGTAGCGTAGTAGTACCTAGGCGATTGTTTAACTATACATTTTTGTGGTTTAAACGTCACTTAACTTTAATTATAAATATAAATAATCCCCATAGTATTAATTTTTAATACGACAATGCATGTAGGTGTGGGTTATATCTCAAACTTAAGCTCAAAGCTTTTATTTTCAATTAAACCATTCACAGGCAATTTTAAATTGTCAAAGAGACAGAAAGTGAATAAACCTAGTTGCCTATTTCAAAACGTAAACCTCTATGGAGAAGAACGGGCAAGAAACTCTAAGGACACTCTTTTACATCAAGATATTACAAAAACCTGTTAATTGCGATTGTCGCAAAAATTCTACACTCGATGCATGTAGGATTGTTGTGTTTTTTATTTAAAAAATCGTTCTACGCTTATATCGGGTGCTCGTGTGGACTGTGAGGCCTATGTGTCTTGGACTTTTCTCCTAATGTCTCGATGTCACTTCCAGAACTATAATAGCATTTGTGCCCACGAAACGATTCATATTTATTATCCAGCTGCCCCAATTCGAGCAATCTCGAGCCTTTAACTGTTGCCACTTGATGACTCTATTTATCTTCATCCCTTTCTATATTAGAGGGGCTGGGGTTTTGTTGTTGGCGGTCAAATCAAAGTCGATTTGTGGTAACTAGTAATTAACTGAACTATGCTTAAAAATCTCACCGTAAAAACTTAGGTGAAGTGAGCTAGTGAGATTTCATTCCACGATGCTAGTTATTGACACTACTGAAAGCTCTCTTCACCTAATTTTAGACAACACCTAAGACTGGACCGGCTGATGGGTCTCTTCATGTATGTAATGGTCTTGGAAATAGGACTGACGGAAATAATTTCCAAACAGCCGGTCGATTCTGTAAAAATCTCACCGTGAAATCACAAGTGAAGTGAGCACTCAATAGTGTTAATCCCTAGGGAATGACCGCTCACTCCACGCTCACTTCACCCAAGCTTTCACGGTGAGATGGTTACAGAATCGCACGGCTGTATTGAGAGTGAAAAATAAGTTTTTTCTTCCGTTTCTTTCTGAACTGAGTGAATGCTGAAAATTCTCATGTGCTTGCACCCTAAACATTACTATGAAATTAAATCAAATTGTTTATTCTCTAAATAGGATGTCGGCATCACTTTTACACGTCATATTAAAAAATAAGCTATATAGAGTTGACATTTCCTGTCTGACTACCCCTGAGAAGAAACGACGAAACAAACACAGGGCCGTGCAAAGTCTCTTTTAAAGTCCAGACATAATCTTGGTCAGATCATGTGAGGACCATGTAGATTAGTGTGCTTGTCTCTGCATCACCCAAAGGTTGACTGCTAGAAAATGCCTATGGCATTAAGTCCGCCTCTGTACATTTATGTGCTTGAAGTATTTAATAAAAATAATGATAAATAATTCGTGTCTGAAATGGTTTTTTGAGGAAAGACACATTGAGTGGACCTGTCCAGTCAGTGCAAGCATTTATCAGTAATGGTGTAGCTCAACACAGGACTAAAGGAGCTCAAAGGCAGAAAGTATTGAAAAAGTATGTTGCTAAGCGGCAGAGCGCGAATGCTACAGGACATCCTAGAATGAGTCCTTCCGCAACGAGATCTCATTGATACCTATACTATTAAAAGTTGACGAAGCAATAATAATGCCTTGATTTCCAAAGATTATAAATAACCAAATAATAATAAATCTATTCCACCGTTTGGTTCGACGAATTTTAAACATTCCTAGGAATTGTTTTGATTCGATTCTTCAAACTAAGGAAGTACCTCTTATAATTCTCCTAACTCTTGTCTTATAATCCCATAGATTTCACAACACCCACGGGAATCAATTATTTGCTAGCAGAAACCATGCGGTGGTTATTATAAATATAAATCACTAACTTCTGCCAGCGACTTCGTCCGCGTGAAATTTCTTGTGCCCCCGACCCACCGCGTCGAGTCGCATCGCCCGTCAGTGCTATTACTTTGATAGCATTTCCTTCTGATATTTTATGTTTTTAGTCGGTTTTTAAATGTCCTAAAGTGATGTTAGCCTATCGCCTTCCTCAAGAAATGGGCTATCAAATGCAAAAAGATTTCTTTCAAATCCGACCGGTAGTTCCAGAGATTAACGTGTTCAAACAAACAAACTCTTCAGATTTATTATTAGTATATGTGATGATAAATATCCCATTCTCTATAGCCTTCCGCAAGAATTGGTCTATCTAATGCAGAAAGATTTTTTCCAATCCAACTGGAAGTTCCAAAGAATTAGCGTGTTCAAAGAAACAAACAAACTCTTCAGCTTTATTATTATTGTACGAGTAGATTGGGAAGTAAAAATAACTATCGAGGATAAAAGTTAGTGTATTATAGGAGGTAAGGTACCGTTAAAAGTTTTACCGCGTGGAGACAGCGAATAACTCATAATATTGAGTCCAATAACCTTAGGGTAAAGATCATTATCCCGGACCAAGCAAAAAAGCTTTTGCAGCACATAATTAAAAAATATGATGGCGTCTTGTTTTGGTCAGGTTCCTATAACTTACCTTACCGTCATTATTAAGACTCGTTGGACGTTCCTAAATGAAACGTAGCTTAGCAAAAGGAGATAGTTTAGTTGTGCTGATCATAAATAAGTATAGTCCCGTGGAACTATCCCGTTGGGCATCTTGTGCATGTTTTTCTGAAGTCCATTTTTAGGGTTCCATACCTACCTGTAAAGGAAAAACGGAACCCTTATAAGCTCACTCCGTTGTCCGTCTGTCAAGACCCTTTTTCTCAGGAATACGTGGAGTTATCAAGTTGAAATTAATATCAAATACTCAGGGCTGCAATCCCTTGAAGCAGTGACAAAATCAAACTTCTAAATCAACGCAATCAAAACAAACGGTCGTTAATGTTCCGTTTATGCCACATATTTCGACGCTCGCAAGGGAATCAAAACCTATAGGTTACTTCCCATTGACCTAGAATCATGAAATTTGGCAAAAAGCAATGTCATGTAACACCAGTAAAGGAAACAATCCGAAACTGTAAATTTGCAGTTACATACCTACAAATTTGTACCGGTAACCGTCGGTGCGCGAGTCCAACTTGCACTTGACCGGTTTTTCAAAGACCCATGCCATCATCATTATCATCCACAGCCTGACTTCACCCACTGAGCATAGGCCTCTCTTTCCATATGCCAGCCTCATCCTACCCGCGCTGGTAACAATGCCGTCCGCCCATCTCGTCGCCGAACGACCGATATTCATCTCCTAGTCCTCGGACGCCGCTCGGTCACTGCCTTACTCCACCTGTCATCACTGCGCCTTGCCAGGTGTCCTGCCAACTCCATAGCTCGTTTCCCGATGTCGGAAACCTTTGTACGTCTGCGGATCTCGACGTTTGCAATTCGGTCTATAAGGCTTATGTCAAGCATGGAACGCTCCATGGCTCTCTGTGCAATTATCACCCTGTACACAGACCCCTGCGTTATAACCTATTTTACAGCACTGACCGAACCTCGCACTTAAGTCACGCTTTTCTGTGACCTAAGTAGACTACTTAACTGACATGTATAGTAATGAACAATTTTGATTTGAAATATACATATGTACGTACATAAATCAACGTATAACTTTCCCTCTGCTGGGACACAGGACTACTCTCTGTGAGGGAGTTAGCCGGAATCCAACACGGGGCCAAGTACTAGTTGGTGGATGTCACATGTCTTCGAATTGTTGGTTCTAGGGCATGACGGTTTCCTCACGATGTTGTTCTTCATTACTTTATAAAAATATCAGAAAAGCTAATGTGTCTATTTTCATTTCAGGCGAAAGGCAGCGTTAGAAGACGTAGCAGTCAAACCACTAACTCCTGCGCAGTTCCCCGTCGCCTTAGAAGAAGAGGTAAGTCCATTTGCTATATCTCAGCATATAATATTAAAAGCGAATTTCAATTATACATGTGTCGTGTTCAGATAACTTGCAAAAAGGCATCTTGCAAGCAAGTTCTTACAAGCAGGTAAGCATGTTCGCAAGATTTTTTTATGCACGTCGGACTTGCAATCTAAGGTAATCTACAGGCAACTTGCATGTAAACAGAAACGATGCAAGACGTGTATGAAGACGATATACTCATTAGATTATTTAGTTTATTATAAAATAATCACACGTACAGATGCCAGCACGTCAAGCTACCCGAAACTGTCAACGTTTCCCAATCAACTTTGAACCTTATGCTTTAGTTGATAAAGTTGGAAATCTATTAAAAAAAATTTGACAGATTGTAGTAGCTTGAGGTGCTGGCGTCTGTACCATCACGCCTTCATTCCCCGACGGGATAGGCAGACGTGCACTCACATTTTGCAAGTTATGTTTAAGTCCTAGAGGGTAAGCCTACCGGGTATAAATCCAAACTACGGATTGCTACTGAGAAATTTCAGATGGAAAAAAACTCAACAAAACTTTGCTTGACCCGGGAACCGAACCCAGGACCTCATGCTCAGCAGTAGCGTTTGCGACCATTAGACCAACAAGAAAGTTATATATTATCGATTCGTTTTTCGGGCTTCGACGACCCGTAACGACTGTCAAAGATCCACGAATGACAGCCGGGACCAACTGTTTAACGTGCTTTCCGAGGCACGGAGAGGTCTTGGTATGTAAAGATGGTCACCCATCGACAGCTCAACCGTGGCAAGTGTAGCTTAACCTGAACGATCGACGTGTGCGGCTGTTATTATTTAGCAACAAGCCCCCTCTATTATTACAAAACTGTAAACTAGTTTTAATTTCAGACATATCTAATGCTAAGTAAAAATCAAAAAGCTGTTTCAGTTACAATATTAACAAAATTTAATCAGCAGTAGGTAGTAATTACTTTATTATACGAGTATTATGTATTATAACCGATTCCAGCAAAATAAACCCAAGTCGTATTTCGTGGCTGTCTGATTGCCCGCTTAGTACCTACTTTTAAACTACGCAATGGTATTTGATGCGATATTCACTATCATTTAGAGAATTTATACCAGAAGGTGTATGTGTATACCGGAAGGTGTATGTGTATACCGGAAGGTGTATGTGTATTCCGAAAGGTGAATGTGTATACCGAAACGTGTATGTGTATACCGGAAGGTGTGTGTATATACCGGAAGGTGTATGTGTATACCGAAAGGTGTATGTGTATACCGGAAGGTGTATGTGTATACCGGAAGGTGTATGTGTATACCGAAAGGTGTATGTGTATACCGAAAGGTGTATGTGTATACCGGAAGGTGTATGTGTATACCGGAAGGTGTATGTGTATACCGGAAGGTGTATGTGTATTCCGAAAGGTGAATGTGTATACCGAAACGTGTATGTGTATACCGGAAGGTGTGTGTATATACCGGAAGGTGTATGTGTATACCGAAAGGTGTATGTGTATACCGGAAGGTGTATGTGTATACCGGAAGGTGTATGTGTATACCGGAAGGTGTATGTGTATTCCGAAAGGTGAATTTGTATACCGAAACGTGTATGTGTATACCGGAAGGTGTGTGTATATACCGGAAGGTGTATGTGTATACCGAAAGGTGTAGGTATGTGTATACCGGAAGGTGTATGTGTATACCGGAAGGTGTATGTGTATACCGAAAGGTGTGTGTGTATACCGAAAGGTGTATGTGTATACCGGAAGGTGTATGTGTATACCGGAAGGTGTATGTGTATTCCGAAAGGTGAATGTGTATACCGAAACGTGTATGTGTATACCGGAAGGCGTGTGCATATACCGGAAGGTGTATGTGTATACCGAAAGGTGTATGTGTATACCGGAAGGTGTATGTGTATACCGGAAGGTGTATGTGTATACCGGAAGGTGTATGTGTATTCCGAAAGGTGAATGTGTATACCGAAACGTGTATGTGTATACCGGAAGGTGTGTGTATATACCGGAAGGTGTATGTGTATACCGAAAGGTGTATGTGTATCCCGGAAGGTGTATGTGTATACCGGAAGGTGTATGTGTATACCGAAAGGTGTATGTGTATACCGAAAGGTGTATGTGTATACCGGAAGGTGTATGTGTATACCGGAAGGTGTATGTGTATACCGGAAGGTGTATGTGTATACCGGAAGGTGTATGTGTATACCGAAAGGTGTATGTGTATACCGGAAGGTGTATGTGTATAACCGTACATAACCTGCCTATAACGTTCCCACTGCTGGGATACAGGCCTCCTCTCTGTGAGAGAGAGCGGGTCTCAATCCACCAGTCTTCGATTTTTTGGTTCTAGGACATACCGGTTTCCTCACAATGGTTTCCTTCACCGTTATGAGAGCAGTGGTGAGGAATTATTTACAAAGATTAAAATACCTGTCCGGACAGTTATTTGTATACTTACTTATAATAATGGTAGACAGTAAACATCAGATTGTGATATTGTTAGTAACACAATGATTTTCCTGTATTTGTCTTTGCTTGTTTTCCTGTGTTTGTTTGTACACATGCATTGCACATACTTTTTACAGTCGTAATCAATGGAATCATCATCAGGCATATATTTCCCGCCAGGGTAAGCAGAGTACCTGTAGCATCTAACTCACATATCACCATATGTGTTCAAGTCCCACGTAATTATTACGCGTTATTATATTGCACCACTGACAACCCCATTTTTTATATCCACGCAATCACTGTCCATCCCAAAGTTACCTGGAAGAGATCGCAGAAAGGGATAAGGCCACCCATTGTATGTTTTGTAGTGATAAGTGTATTTTTAGTTGTGTATTTTCTGGTGTAAAATCCTTACATATAATATATTATAAAACAAAGTCGCCGAAATGTCTGTACGCGCACAACTTCCCAATGACTGCACCAAATTGGATAATTATTTTTTGTTGAGTTCGGTATTGCCAGGACAAGGTTTTTATGAAAGAAAATTTCGGAAATTCGAAAAATATTGCACCGTACGAAGCTAGGGCAGGCCGCTAGTAAAGTGTATATAAATAAATTATGGAGCGAGCCTATTTCCATTAACCGGACACGGATCCAGAGTTCTGATTACTGAAAATTTACCATAACATAACATCACGCCTGTTATAGAGAGGTGTACTTACATATACTCGTAGAGCATAATAAAATAAAGCAGTAAGTTCCATGCAATACCAACTCGTACGAGTAAGATACAAGCCTATAATATTATCACATTGCCCGACTAAGGGATCCAACCCAGAACCTTCGCTTAGCGCTCACGCTTGCTAGACCAACGAAGGTCGCTTAAAAGATCCTTATAAAATTAATGTTATGTCTCTACTTATAAACTGGCAAAAACACATAAAATCCATAAGAAGCGTGGTGACAAGATGGCGGCGACAGAACATGGTGTTATTTACCTTACAGTGTTCTAGAGATGGCAAGATAAGACTTACAGTTTTATTACTTTTTGTCTTTATATGAAAATATGGAGAGGGGGCTCGTGACTAAGTACATAACAGCCGTACGGGTCGAAGCTTGCCACCGTCGGTCCTTGGATGGGTGACCATCCCTCAAAAAGTACGTTAAGCCGTTTGTCTCGGCTGTCTTTCTTGAATCTTCGACAGTCGTTACGGGTCGTCAAAAGCCCGAAAGTCGGTCAACCAGTCTTACTAAGGGGTATCGTGTTACCCAGTAACTGGGTTGTGGAGGTTTATCTAACCTCCACAACCCAGTTACTGTCAGTCGCTCCATGTAAAATACTGGTATTCAGCTGCATGCAGTTAGACTGGAAGTCGACCATAACATAGTTGGGAAAACGCTAGGCAGATTGATTTATCTTTATATGAAAATATAGTTGAGATGACCAGGTTGACTGAAGCAAGGAAACCTCTTCAGGTGGACATTCATAGAAGACTCCGCCTTGTAGAGTAAATGTGGTGATGTTCCACAAACGATGGGACACTTAATATCTTGTCTTACGTGTCCTGTCAGCTGCACGTTACAGTAACTAATGGACGCTAGTGATGGGGCCAAACACGTAGCCGAACTCTGGGCCGAGGTCCATTTGGATTGCCATTGAAACGCTAAGTTCTGATTATGATGCCCGTTGCTGCCTTATGAGTACCTACTCATGTCCGATTTCTGAAGTATATTTTTAATTTGGAGTTATTCTATGCAGGGCTACTAGTTTTAGCCTGCGACTTCGTTCGCGTGAAATTTCTTCACACTTTGGCAATAAACTTCCAATTAGTGAAAGAATTTTCAGAATCGAATCAGTAAGTAGTTCCGTAGAACTTACAAACAAACAAAGTTTACCTCTTTGTAATATTAGTATGGATAATTTATGATGCCCGGTGACACTCATGGTTTTTGAGGTATTATTGACAAGGGTTTTTCAATTCAATAGGGCTAATTGGATCGATATCTTGATATATTGCTTTTCTGCACCACCAAGCTTGTTCAAGGCGGTGTGATGATTTCAGACTTATATTAACTATAAGTCCAGCCAGTCGATTCTGTAAAAATCTCACCGTGAAATCATAAGTGAAGTGAGCACTTAATAGTATTATTCCCTAGCGAATGACAGCTCACTCCACGCTCACTTCACCCAAAGTTTCACGGTGAGATGGTTGCAGAATCGCACGGCAGGTTTCCTCACGATGTTTTTTCTTCACCGATGTCAGTACTGTCTCTAATGTCTCTAACATAAACTCAGAAAGTACATAATATGAATTGAAAAAGTCACATAAGTATTTTCCTGGATTTGAATATTTATTTATTTTATTATTTATGTAAACACAGTAAAAAACATATGGATATGACATAAATATAATTTGAGTACAAAGGTAATACTTAAGGTAATATTTATTTATTAAAACTTTATGAACAAGTCAAAAAAATACTGTACAGAGGCAGGCTTAATTCCTGAGGCATTTTCTACCAGTCAACCTTAGGGTGATGCAGAGACAAAACATGGCAGGAGCAACATTAAGGATAGATAACTCGAAAAAGAATAAATACTTATACATAGATACATACACACAAACAGAATACCAGCCGGTATTACAACTTCAGAATATTTAGTCCAGGTTTCCTCAGGTTTCTACCCGAAGCAGTTCTAAACAAAGGATGATTAGGACATGAAAACTATGTACTTCCAAATATTTTAATCAGCGACAAATAATGCTACAGGTCGTCATTTTATTTTCCTATGAATATTCAATAATAGCCAGTATACTTTTGGTGCGTGATACAATCATGACCTTTGTCATAAATTTTTGTCCATATTTAAAGCATAAGTAAAGCAAACAGACTACCTACAATGAAAAACAAAATATTTTGAAAACGCATTCATGTCTTTTTAGACGATTAATTACATATAATGAAGTGAATAGTTATAAATGGTAGAAGGAGCGTTGGCAGACCAAACGCCAGGTGGGTGGACGACTTACAGAAAACGCGGGGAACGCCTGGATGGGACACGCACAGACCAGGGAAGCATGGCACTAAAGGGAGGAAGCCTTAACTCAGCAGTGGGTGGAACAAGGCTACCAATTATGATGATGAAGTGCACAGTGAGACTTCTGCCTTCTTTGTTTACGTCAAATTATCTGTACCTTTTACGACACGCGCTATAAGATGGCTGATAGCCTATTACATTCAAGAATTAACTCGGAGCAGCAGATAAACAGCTGATTTAATCACATGATATGTTTTTCTCCCTGAGCACTTACCCACTTGTAGCAAAAACGTGTCTCCGCAATACTATGCAATTCCACAGAATAAACAACAACACTATGCATAGGTACATATACAAAAAAAAGTCATTTAAAAAATACTTCTTTCATTCCGAACTAAAAACATTCGGAATCAAAAAAAATCTCAATTATTTATGAAGAACATTAACATATTTTTTATATAAAACCAGTTTAATATATGAGAAATAATTCTCAAACTTTATATTATTATGTGTTATGAAGCTGACCTTGTCGACATATTCTGTCTCTTTCGCTCTTACGGATTACATGCCCCCGGAGATTTTCGAAGCGTTTTCCTAAGTGCCTCCCGCGGACAAATTTAAACTCTAATATATTGCGTATAAGATTTATTATAGATTGCCTGTTACATTTTTCAGTGTTTATCTTTTGTACCGATTCGAGAATGACGCAAGTTGAACTCGGAAACAAAGGTAATGTAAACTTTATTGCATGAAAGATATGATTGATTTTCAACTGAATTGTTTGTTAGAGTTACGGTATTTGCAAGTGGGTGTATACTAAATGTATTATCTGGCATTTTAGCAGTGTCATATTGAAAATACTGTTAGTATTTAGTACGATTTCGGAGACGAAGTACCGCGTTCCGTGTTTAGTATCTAAAATAAAAAAAATAAACTTTAACAAAATACCTGTAAAGATACCTCAAGTGTTGAAGTTATTTGGTGATAACGTGAAGTGGTATATTAATTTAAATCAAGTGATAATGAGTGATACACAACGGCGTTTTATTTAAATAGTGTTATTTGACAGGTAAACTACAGTGCGGACCAGAGGATTTTGTATTCACATGTAATCAATATAAATAAATACATAGATAGGTTTATTTTTGTCTTGTTTTGACTTTATCCTGCAAGAGTATTATTAGTTTAGCGGCATTTTTAAAAGTGCCATTCAATATCAAAGTTTCAAATAAATAGTTTTCAAATTCCGTGAGAGAAGTTTTGAGTATGAATGTAGATGGCTGTAAGAGTAGGGGAAGATCAAAGACACGACGGATGGAATGTGTGACTAGAAAGGGATGAATATCGAGATGACGACTGATAGAGAAGTGTGGAAGAAAAAGACATGTTGCGCCCACCGCAAATAAATCAGGAGAATGATGACTTAATATAAGCTGAGAATATCAACTGTTTTGATGAAATTTAGCTTCTTAATAGCATCTGTCTATACGTTCTCTTGCAGTTTAGATTTTTAAGTACTTTGAACATAGAGTCACTCCGACGTCGGTTTTTTTCTCTCATTCTAACCAATAAACGTTACAAAGTATCCAGTGATATCACATTTGATAAAAAAAAACATCTCGATAAGAAGTCTTGTAAGAATGATTCCAATTGTAGCCGGTTAACGCTAGACTTGCAAATCCAGTTGTACCTAAAAAAAAGAACTGGAAGTCATCTGACGATTTTAAAATGCTAATTAGTCTGAAGATTGTGGAAACCACGCGAAGGTTACATGGCCTTTAGGTACCTACTTAGTAATAACATAACATCACACCTGTAATCCCTAAAGGGTCAGGCAGCGGTGTGCCTATAGTACACCCGCATTTCTCCAATTATGTCTAAGTCCCATGTGATAGGGGACGAGCCTATTGCCAAAAACCGGACACAAGGCCAGACTCCGGCCTGCTACTGAGGAATTATTACTAACTAGCATCTGCCCGTGACCTCGTCCACGTGAATTTTCTACCCACCCCGTTGCATCGCATCGCCTGCCTATAACTCCGTTGTCGCGTAGCGTTCGAACACAGAATTAGTTAATTTTTCATTAAAATTGGAAATTGTAAAATTTAAGCAAAAACTTACTGTGAAAATAGGCACCGCATCGGTTTTCTTTTATCGTTTTAGCTTTCCGTTATTACAAATGTATGTATCGTCGCTTCTAAAGTGTATGCGGCATAATTTACTGCATTCGCTAAGCATCCAATCAAATTTGTTTCTCTTTAAACGAACCGCAGTTACCCATTTTTTACGCTGTACTTCATTTTTCGGGAATCTGTGACATTCAATTTATAATATTATAACTACTAATGCATATTATCATCTTTCTTTTTAACTAAAACACCTTTAAGTTCAAGTGAAATTTCAAAACGTGTAAAATAAACTTTCATGTTACGTTCATGTTGCATAACACTTTCCAGAGTCGCTAGTGTAGGATTTCAAAATGTTTAATTACTCACATGTGACCAGCGATTCCCGAATTCTTCATATCCGTATGACTTCTACGCTACTTAACAGAATATGATGGCATATTTATTTGCAGTATGTAAACAACGCAAAGCACAATAATAATCACAATCTTAATTTCCCTGCGACGTGAGCGCATCGACGCTATGATACTGGCGATCTGTCAGCGGTGCACGGTACAGTTTTCGGCAACGCCCATCGCGGTACAGTTTGCGTGATACCATTTTTGAGCTTGAGTTACATTTTCTTGACTTTTATTATTCGTAGGCTACGCCATACAGATGTTCATTACGAAGTAGCATTTAATTGTTTTAACTAGCATCGAAGTAGATATCAATGATTAGCCTAAACGAAGAGTCAGCTTGACTATACATAAGCGTAAACTCACGCCTTCTTCCCATGGGGGTAGGCAGAAACTGCAGAACGCCACCTGCTACGATCCTTACATACTCCTTTTGCTTCGGTTACGTTCATACATCTGCCGTGCGATTCTGTAACCATCTCACCGTGAAAACTTGGTTGAAGTGAGCGTGGAGTGAGCTTTCATTAGGGATTAACACTATTGACACTGTTCACTTCAAGCTCACTTCACTTATGATTTCACGGTGAGATTTTTACAGAATCGACCGGCTGGTCATACACGTACGCTGGTTGTCAGAACTACGCACCTGATCTTTCTGAAGAAGATCACCGATACGGTACTAAATGCCCTAATTTCATTTCATCATCTAGTGACACACTGGATGATGAAATGAAATTGTTTATTCTATAAATAGGATATCGGAATCACTTTTACAAGTCATAAAAAAAAAATAGTCAGATGAAGTCTGCATTTCCTATTCTGAGAAGAAAGACTGAAACAAACTCAGAGGTCACAGTCTCTTTTAAATTCCACAGATAATCTTGGTCAGATCATGTGAAGACCATGTAGATTGATGTCTGAAATGGTCTTTTGAGGAACCACACAGATTTCAGTGGACCAGTTCAGTCAGTGCAAGCATTTGTTTTGAAATCGTATAGCTCAACTCAGAACTTGAGGACCTCATCGATGAAAGCAGAGAACTGGCTGTTGTGGTGCAACTTGAAAGAGGCCTATGTCCAGTAGTGCCATCCATACTTATACCACGCTACGCTCGCCGATACCTGAGCGACAATCCTCGTAATTTTAAGAACGTTCATAGTCTCATCTGTCTCGAATCTGACAAAATGGTCTCTAATCTCCCTACATTTTTGACAAGTTTTTGATATTGATTGTCGCTGAGATAAGATTGCCACTAAATTTTGAACGTTTTTCAATACGGGTATTGGCCTTCTGGTCTCAAACAATTATAAACGCCAGTTTTTCAACCTGACGAGGCTCTAAGGACCACAAAAATACCTGCAGTTTTTTCAATGACCTCTATAGACCCCATGACGAGATGAGGTCAACCTATTCTTAGGCATGAATCACTTCGCCACATGATTAGTAACTACGGTCAGTTTCGTCCACATCTGTGTCAGTTTACTTAAGAACGCTTAACATAATTAGTATATCGAATCAAATCAAATATCTAACGGTTTTTTTGATTAGCTCCAAGATGGTACACCTAGTTTCAAGACATTCGCATATATATTTTCTGAATAATTAAATAAATGTTTTCGATAGCTCATTTTGATATATAGTGAGGGGTAAGTGGCTAAATAATAGCCGCACGGGTCGATCGAAGGTTAAGTACTACGTTTACCGCGGTCGGTTCGTGGATGGGTGACCATCCAATATCTACTCCCCTCCGTGCCTCGGAAAGTACGTTAAGCTATTGGTCCCGGCTGTTATTTATCTGTCTGACAACCAGTCTTACCATAGATGTAAGAGTTACAATTCTATGAGTCATACCTAGGGGTATCGTGCTACCCGACATTTGGGTTGTGGAGGTCAGATAGGCAGTTTTTGTTCCATGTAAAATACTGGTCGCTTCATGTGAAAACTGCCATCTTTCTTCTAGTATCTAGTGTGACATTCTGTTTTTTTGCTTTTTTGTGTCTATTCAAAAAACCTCTGACATCAAATGGACAGAAATATAGTAACCCTAGACTTAGAAACCAGCGTCAGGTAATAGTTGTCTGGCATTCGTTCTGAACTGGGCCTGTTTGGCGCAGCCGCGAGGCACACGTTTCTGCTAATTTCTCTCAAAGCACTTCACTTTTTATTTGTTTTCTTTTTTAATACTTCTTTTTTTTACTTGTTATACAACAAGTAAAAAAAAGAAGTATTAATATGTGGTTTTCATTCACCGTTTTGAGAACAGTGGTGATGAAATAATTTAAATAATTACATAAAGTGCCTGTTTGGGTTCGAACCCACGACCTACAACTGTCACGGCTGTTACCACTGGACCACCACTGCTCACTGCTTTCGCATCTATAGTTTCAATAAAGTATGGATTGGTTTTTCCAGCGAACGCTTATAATCTATGATTAACTGATTGCACAGAAATGATTTGCATAATGTCCTTTACAGGATAAATTCGGTAAAATATTTCAATGTTATGAATCGAAATTGGTCCAATAATAAAGCCATTTCCTCGAATTCATTATATTTTCTAACAGATCCAGGCAGTGTCAGGGCATATTGTTAGTAACGATATCGGCATAGTATTGATTACTAGCCTGAGTATTATTTTACATCGTGAGAGCATTAACTATGTTAACTAACTTATTGTATAGCAAACAGTAAATACATCACACGTAGACACCTGTGGCGCCTGATTTATGAAACACTGGGTAGGAAACTGTTCAAGGGTTGACTTTCGATGGAATACCATCGTAATTATTTCTGCCCCTAAGGACCATTTGTTGGGTTTTAACGCTATTTCTGCCATATGAATACCCAGCTATAATTACAGGTACAATACTTTTGAACTTCGTTCCGTTCTTCGTTTGTAAGGATACCAACACATAAACAGGGCCCATTCTCTCTAATTCCGTTAACGAAGATACGGGTTGGCCCAAAAGAAGTCGATACATTGGAATGAATCGTACCCCGATTAACTTACTTTTTTCTACTAGGATATACACATCCGGAGTAAAGACAACTGACAAACCGTACTGTTTCCTTAGTTCGGACCCCGAAGTAATCTTAAGTCCGTAGGTGATACTGAGTATGAAACGCCCGTAACTTCAGCCAAAACTACGGATTTAGGGCTTAGAGACTAGACTGCCGTAGGTGTTGCAAATGTTTCTAAACTTTTCGATGATAGTGGAAATCATTTTCTTTTCCTAGCTTATCTTTTCGATATAGTGCTTTCCTCTGCCTTTCTTATAAACTTTGTAGTCAATGCTAGTCTAATATCCTTAAGCAATGATAAAATAATAATATCACGCCCATAATCGCCAAGTGGTTAGGCAGAAGTGTACTTTACGAACAACCAAAATTCGCCAGTTATGGTTTTTTTAAGTCGCATGTAATAGGGGGCGAGCATATTGCTCAGCAACCGGGCACAAGTCCAGACTTCGGGCTACTACTACTACATGCGGGGTAGTTGCGTAACACACTATCAGTTGCAATGGGTATCATTTCGACAGTTCAATAACATTAATTGCGTTATTTACGTTGTTGTGCAGACACATTTTTCCAACATATGGAGCAATGAATAAGCAATATGCTTCAAAATGATTCAAATTGAGAGCAATAGTGTGATACGCAATTAGGGTGCTGGTCTGTTCAGGAGCACCGCAAACGCACTAGAGATGAGAAACAAAGCTGAAATACCTGATGTGCCTGTAATTTTGCCGACACCCATTTATTTTAAACAAGAACTTGTTTAACTTGGCAACTATTATAATTATGATGTTGTGTCGTATGTTGCCTTTTCGTATTTTCTTTTTCTCCCGCATGGGAAGTAGCTCCTGCAGTGAGAAAATTACATATTGCTATTAATAACATAAAACAACAATGTATTGCACACGTTAAAGTCCTTGAATTAAATCACGATCACTCCGGATTATGTGGGCTTTAGCCAGTATTTGTTTTTACTTATCGGAGTGGACCAGCCTTATCGGGCGATACACACGAGCCGGCGCGTGGGCGACATAATCGCATCCTCTATGGTTAGCCTTAGATAACAGCGTTTAATTCAGTGCTTCATAATCCAGGCTGTTTGGGAATTGGTTGGGTCGATAAGCGCTGTGGTTTCGTTTTTAAATATATGTACAGACGCCAGCACATCAAGCTACTTCAATCTGTCAGATTTCTTTAATAGATTTTCAACTTTATCGCTAAAACATATTATTATTATTTTTTTACATAAATCTCGGGACCATGAGGTCTCGGTCCTTTGAAAGGCGTACGAGGGGCCGAAGCCAACTCGCAGAGGCCCCTTAGGAGATTGTAATGAAATGCGGCACCATCCGACGATTATCCCTGTATGCACTATGCAAGTCTACCCAAGGACAACCCCCGGTTGGTGTGGAACTATTGCAGAATATGGAAAATTAAAAAGTTCCACTATGGGTTTGGGTGGCTAGAGTGGGTTGGTTACCAAGAACTATGGAAGATCTATGGCCCCTGCCTGATCAATGTTTTATATACAAACGGATAAAAATCTCAGGGGGTGACTTGCGCACTCAATAATGGGCCCCCGTAAAACTGTCGCTAGCACATAGTGACGTAGCGACAAGGGGGCAACATGTCCTGAGGTGCTTGAGGAGTGGAGAGGTATTCCACGGCTTTCAGAACAATCCCAGAGCCCGGAAGATGGTCAAGATCCCTACGAGCACTTACTGGAATACTTCCTTCCCCGAGCCCGTTTGCTCTTGCAAATCTCCACTCAAACCGGCCAATAAAGGCAAGAAAGAGTTGGGAGCTCTGTTCCTCGTCAGCGTTTACTCCAGCCGGCCAATTAAGGCAAGCCAGAGGTGAGGAACAAGAATAGTCCCGGGAGATAGGGTCCGTGGAGTCGCTACTGCCCAACAGCTCGCCACATGCTGCCTTGCGGGTTTCTGTATCTCTCTTGGTCTGGCTCCTCACCCTAGACTAGTTTCGGCAAGGTAAACTCTTCCGGCACAGGCCTAGAGTTCGGAGCGCGCAAGCCCCACCACGACGTCAACGTAGAGATACGGCGGTGGGATTATTATTATTATTATTATTATTAAAGTTGATTGGGAAAATCTGACAGTTTCGGGTAGCTTGATGTGCTGGCGTCTGTACATAAACTCACGTCTTCTTCTCATGAAGGTAGGCAGAAACTTAAGAACGACACCTGCTACGATCCTCACCGAATCCTTATGCTTCGTTTACGTTCATACATACACGTACGCTGGTTGCGAGTACTATGCACCTGACTTTTAGTTTTTATCTTTATGGTTAAATAGAGGATTGGTTCATCATCATCATCTTCATCACACAGCCCGATTTCAGTCGCTCCAGGCCCTATTTTCTTGTGCCAATCCCTCCTCTTGTACCAGCCTCATTCAGGTTCCACTCACGATGGCATATCATAGGTATCTTGATTATTTGTGTTTGTTTTATATATTATTTGGGTTTTCTTTACTAATTTAAAAATATCTGTAGAAGTATTTAATTATCTTTCTGTTAAAGTTTAGAGTGAAACAAATACCCATGAATATTAATGATCCTAGAAAGATAAAAAAAACAAATTGAATATAAAAAAAAACGTTCACAAACAGCTGCTGTATTTTAGTAATATCTTAACCGACCCCAAAAGATTAATGCAAGATATCTTAACAGCCAATCTTTTATCTGTTTCCATGATGTTTGGCCGTTATGCTATAAATCTTTCATCATAAATCTCTGAGAAACATTACGTGGAACAAACATCTGTTGGCACACTTTGTATAGATGCGGTAAACTGAAGAATACATTTAAACATTACATTTAGAAAGAAAGACAATGAAGATCCTCCAGACCGAATATACGACTAATCTCAGAGGAGACTAGCTATTGCTTCGGGAGGGAGATATTAAGTATAGTACACAAGTGCTTGCGCAGACACAGATGCACTCTCTCTTTCCTCACTCTCAATGTCCGATGAGACGGCAACCCGACACGACTGGAGAGAGACCAGGCGCAGGTCCAACGGCTACACACACTAATACAAATTAGCCAAAAGCCTCGTATTCAAAACCTTAAAACCTGCACTACACTACTCGCGAAGCCACTTGCTGCGACGAAGTACGAATCTAAATTGACCGAACTCCGTAGTACGTGACTATTCACTCATACTAAGAACTACAGGACTACAGGACTTCGAGTCCTTTGACTCGGGCGCAAAAACCGACAACGATCGGAAGCCGTCCAAGGCGCGCCGAGGTTCGATCAACTTCTCAAGTAGTGTAGTGCAGTACTAAAAGTTAAAACTTTGACAATGTTGTCCATCGCTTGATATCAGGGCTGGTCACGATATAGGTCCGTCGTTCACGACAGTACTCAAAATCGCGACACACTCAAATCCCCAAATGGTAGCTAGAATGTCACAGCAGTGCATTCAACACGCAACCAATCACAAACTAGTTCGCAATGCGTTAGTCAGAACTCAGAAGTCAGAAGTTTAATTTTTTTGTAAACGAAATGAAATCATCTTGCAGGCAACACTTTGCAGGTCAACCTAGAATATTATCAGCTGCTGAACTAGGCTATCCGGTGGATGCCTTAATAAATCAAGGCCTCCAGCCAGGGCATAGTATAATGAGCCTATAAGTTCCCACTGCTGTGACACAGGTCTCCTCTCTGTAAGAGGGAACGGGCCGTCATCCACCACGCGGGCCCAGTGTGGGCTGTTAGATGTCACATGTGTTCAAATTTTTGGTTCTAGGACATGCTGGTTTCATCAAGATGTTTTCCTTCATCGTTTTGAGAGCAGTAATGATGTTATAATTTACACAAATTTAAGCGCCTGTCTGACTTCGAACCTAACTACAACTCGTAAGTCGCCTGGGCATAAAACTTATAAACTAAGCGTGTACACGCTAAGGGCACCCCTCTAGGGTATGGAACTCAGATTAGGGTGTCGCTGGGGGAGGGCAGCAAAGCATAGGCTGGATCGGATCAAGATTAATTTTATTAGGGACGAATTTAAAAGTACAGGCTCAGCGGCGCTGGCTAGCTCGAGCAAGTGTCGGAGTGGACACAGTCGCGTCGTGAACAGACCGCCATTGAAATACTAGTGGCTACTCATTGGCTATTTAAGAGTGTACCTAACTTAGTTACTTTTGAGTAGCGTCGTGGGTGACGGGCCTTAGGTGTCGCCTAGAGTTAATGAAAACGGACACTAAGCACGCTTTATAAGCATTAAATTGATGACGATCTTAACTTTTGAGTACACCTTGAAGATTGTCCTGACCTTCGTGACACGTATGAAGTTAAAATGACATACAAAGAAAACGATCTTTAAAATGTTATACATTTTACACGCATGGATATAATAAGAAATGAATAAGAGGAAGTCTGAAAGTGGCACCCCGGTATTGGTAAGTTGTCGGTTGTCATGGTATGGGCATGTGATACTGAGAATGAGGAATGTCGTGAGGAAAGGTTTGAGTATGAATGTCTATGGCTATAAGAGTACGAAGACTCAAGAAACGAAGGAGGAACAGTGTGAATACGGTTAGATAAAAACTTTTTGCTAAAAAAAAAAACAAACGACTTCCAAAAAAGACACTTCAAAGTGAATAATAACTTTAATTTCGGAAGTCGGTGTCGTTGGGTTCACATTTTCGTTGTTTGCCACCGCCTTCCAAAATTAAAGTCATTTTTCACTTTGTATTGTCTTTTTTAGAAGTCGGTTGTTTTTTGTTTTGTAAAAATGTTTTTATTTTCACTTTTAAGTAGTACTTACCCCACACAAATTCGTATAACACTACTTGCTATGTAAATATCAGTCAATCAATCAATCAACTCAGCCTATCGCAGTCCACTGCTGGACATAGGCCTCTCCCAGACTGCGCCACAACACCCTGTCCTCCGCCTTCCGCATCCAGTCTACCCCAGCCACTTTCTTTAGGTCGTCCGTCCATCTAGGTGGGGGGCGTCCCACACAAACAAAAAAAAAAAAGGAAATATCAGTGACAGGAACTTATTATAACACCATCAATATAAACTAAGTGGCAAAAATACGTATTATTGAAGCTAACTCAAAAACTACGAGTACCCAAGTAAAGTTAATAAAATTTATATGGGTCCACCTCTGGGACATAACATATCCCATAAAAAAAAAATGATTTACAATTGCCGGAGATATTGCGTAACATACATACAAAAACTACAATGAAATTGAGAACCTCCTCCTTTTTTAAGCCGGTTAGTTATATGAAGGTACGGACGGCACTTATAGCCACAATGTATCCCCTGACAATTCCATTAAGCTCACTAAGCTATCACAGAAAAGTCATAGGAAAGCAAACGACACAATTTCGTTTACTTGAATTTTTACCCGTAATTTTGGTTTAAAAACCAAGACACTGAACTGATTTTGATGAAATTTCTATGGGACCAATCTGAAAGTAAATTCCTTTCAAATAAAAATTAATTTTGCAAATCGGCTTATAAATAACGGAGTTCTGAGGTAACAAACATTAAAAAAAAATCGAATTTAAAACCTCCTTTTTTAAGTCGGTTAAAGAGGGGTGATCACTGAGATAACGACTAATAGAGAACTATGGAAGAAAATAAAAATACATGTTTGGGCGACCCAAAATAAAATGGGATAAGGGCAGGAGTCAAAAAAAAAAACGCTCATTAAAATTTCACCATATTTTTTGTTGTTTTTATTCAATAAGTGAATATGAATATGAAGAGCAATAAGTCTAATTATATGAATTTCTGTGGAGATTTGGTATGAGTATGCAATAAGGAAAAGTCCTCTTAACAATAAAACTACCTATCTATGTATTTATTTATGCAGCCACACAATTGTCTAAAAATCCCAACTAGGTATTTTAACATTTTATTTTTTAGGTAGGTAGTCAGTACATTTCCACATAGATATTATATTAGATCATTGAATCAGGTTTTGGTGAATGAATCTAAAGGTAAATTAACAATATTTCCTTATTGATTTAACAGCATTGTAACAAGCACAAGTATTTATTGTATAGTGCCTCTCAAAGCAACAGAATACAGAACATACAAGTTGTTCTTTAACAAAGTGGCGAAAAAAAGGAATATAACAACCAGTGAGTGTCAAACAGTGGGACTTTAACATATTTACCAAAAACAGTGAGACAATAATTCCGAACACCAGAAATAAGTGTGACTCTGCCGTCTGTCACAAAAAAGTGTAACTTTGCCGACTGCCACAGAAAAGTGCGTCGTTATCGACTGCTACAAAAAAGTGCAACTTTATGACTACTACAAAAAAGTGCGACTTTTCCGACTGCTATAAAAAATTACGACTTTTCCGACTGCAACAAAAAAGTGCGACTATACAATCTGCCACAGAGTGATGTTGTAAACAAGTGATGACTGTGATGACTGAGGTGCGCTCCCGGCGCCCCCTGTCGGAACAATACTGCATACCCTCCACGTTTCTCAGGACAATATGGCGCCGAACATTATCATTCAAGAAGAGGAAGGTGAGTGTTACCGGTGTTTTAATTAATAAAAATAAAATAAATTGTGTAAAACAATACCTAGTTGGCTTTACAGCGTGTTAATTTATTTCGCAAACAAAACAAATTGCCTTGAAATTTTATCGAAGATAATAAATAAAATAGTAAAAATGAATCATAAAAAACCATAAAAGGTTAAACATTAAAATGTGTGACTTTTAACAAAACTTTGTACCTAACATTGGATGCCGCTAGTTGGCAGTATATTCACTGGATGTCACTGTCTGGTTTTCTAGTAGCTAATGCCATTTATTCACGAAAAATAAAATAAGTAAAAAAGAAAGTAAAAACGAGTCGTCAATTTTGTATGTTCTACAAACCTATCCTGGGCCTGTAAGGCCTAGGTAATAATTGCCAGATAGGTACAATCACAACTTTTCAGGTTTAAGAAAACTTTTTAAAACTGTTTTTCTTTTTAAACTTTGTCCTATATTGTCCAGAGGTATATTCAGGAATAATGCACCCTGCTCAAAACCAATTCGTCATCAAGTTCCCACTACTGGGGCAAAGGCCTCGTCTCTGTGTGAGGGAGTAGACCATAATCCACCACGCGGGCCCAGTGCGTGTTGGTGGATATAACATACCTTCGAATTTGTGGTTCTAAGACATGCCAGTTTCCTCGCGATATTTTCCTTCGAATTTTTTAGAGCATTGGTGATGAAATATATTACATAAAGTAATGTGACCGCCTTGTTTCGAACCCACAACCTATGACACGCAAGTTGGAGCCCTTATCACTGAGCCACCACTGCTCTTATCAAAACTTAAAATTAATTTTACTTCTAATATAGTTAGGGTGAATTTCACCGATGATATTAAATGATAAATTATCAGCACATCTAATTCGGGTTCAAAAGCTGTCAGTATCATCATTGTTGTGGAATATTGACACCAGCTCTTGATCTGGGTTAAAATGAGTTAAAGCGTTCAGTGAATCTCTCACTGACTGTCTCGTGTAGATACAAATTTCGAGACTCCAACAAGAACATAATTCTCCTCTATAAAATATTGTCATTAGGTTTTTCTATATCCCTCTCAAACATGCAAACATGCACAAATATGGCATGATAACAGCCTCCTATTACCACAATACTCGTATCACTAAGCAAAGCATTCCGCCCGTATGTACAATGGTAGTGACGTGGGTACTCTCTTGTACATACATACGGTGCCATGGGACACGCGTGCGAAGCGTGCATTTTCTTCTATTGTTAATAATAATTATGAAACAAATAACCATAATAATAGGGTTATTTACAGAGAGTATGACATTGTCAGGAGATGCAGTACCACCACACTAAAGTAATGTTCATCATTCGATCCCGCGGGAACATCAGGATAAGAAGTATTCTATGTCCTAATTCAGGTCATGGTCTACCTATTTGCCAAATTTCGTCCAAATCCGTTTAGCCGTTTTTGGGTGAAAGCGTAGCGAAAAATCATACAAAAAATTCAATCTCTTCTCTTTATAATATTATTTTTAAGACAAGCCGTACGCCCGATGGGATTTCCCACTGTCAAAAATGACGAACTCCCATACAAACTAGGGCACGAACCCGGTCCGAACCAGGAGCGTGGGGTAAGTAGGGAATGGATTTTCAAAAATCCTTCCTTAGTGCTCACATTCTCTTTCTAAAAGGAACTTTTAGACAAACTTTTATACTTCTAGGCCCAACGGGTGTGCATTGTCTGTCAGTGAATTTAAGATTTTAATAAAATAAAAATAATGGACCGGACTAAAGAATTATCGATGTACAAAACACCTGTATTTTATTTTAAAAAAGCACAGCCATATCCCTTATATTAAACTTATGCTAGAAATAATCTTAATAACTAAAGTACATTACAATTACGGCGTACGTATATTTAGTTATCATATTCAGATTGTCAGCTAATTGTCTGTTAGATTCCAAGTGTGGCCTATGCCTCAATTGAAACGTAAAGCCATATAAATCTGCCTGCCTTTTCCAACTATGTTAGGGTTGGCTTCCAGTCTAACTGGAAACAGCTGAATAGTCAGTATTTTACATGGAGCGACTGTCTATCTGACCTCCAGTTACTGGGTAATACGATACCCCTTGGTAAGACTGGTTCTCAGACTTTTGGGCTTCTGACAAGCCGTTACGACTGTCAAAGATGCAAGAATGAGAGGCGGGACCAACGGCTTAGCGTGCTTTCCAAGGCACGGGAGTCTCCGTATGGTCATCAATCGACAGACCGATCCGCGCGGCTGCCTTTCAAGAGCATTTATTTTTTTGAAACTTTGACCGCTTCACTTCGCTTTCATTTTTTTGAAACTTTGACCTTAAGTATACAAAATACGAAACCAATTTAGAGATTATTTATTTGTCTACATTATATTTCAGAAATCTAGTATTAGTTGAAGTTTTTCGTATTTTTTTATCGTCTGCGAAACTTTTAAAACATGTTTGAAAGTATTATGCAAATAATGTAGCTTCAATATTTTAATAATAATTAATTTCTGACCAGTTTTTTATACAGTTTTTTGGTATTTAGCGATCACTTGATAATTTATGTTTCCATTGATCTGCATCGATTTTACTATCTCCTTTATTTCATAAATATACATGACGTTACATAAATTATTTTTTTAAATATTAGAATATTAAAATATAAAAGCATTAAAAAATATTAAAATAGTAGTCCATTGGTATCGGCAACAGGGTCCAAGCTACTGGCGGTCAGGGCTCCAGAGAGAGGGAGGGAACCTCCTAACAATGCAAGTCGTCTCCAGAAGTACCACTTTCTGAATCAAGCCCTTGATCTAGCTGCCTAACGAGAGCCGCCTCAGGTGTTGGTCCAGGCTCTTAAGCCATTGGCTGTCACGACTCACGACTATCAGCACAATGATCACTGAGTCATCACACATCCCACATTTCGACAACCTCGCGAGCCAAGTCAAGATACTTGATTTGTTTATCTTTCTCGGCTTTCACGAGGTTCCCGTCATGCGGGACCGATATGTCAACAATCATTGCGCTCCGCTCTGATCGATCCACCACCACTATATCAGGCTTATTGGCAACAATAGTCCCGTCAGTGATGATGGATCGATACCAGTAGGTACAACGTGATATTTCCATTATAGAGGACAAGGTGTATTTGAGTATTGGGTCGGGCACATACTTGTAGTACGGCACTTCCGATTCAACGTTATTACACTAAGTGACATAATTTTCTCTAACATATATAATATTACGTTAATTGCATTACTTATTCGATTATCAACGAAATTGCCTCATGATGTAGATATCTAACACGTCACATTTCTTAGTTATGGTATCTTGATTATTTTTATGTACCCTCAATAATAATACGATTATAGGTTTAAGCAATCAGTAGGAGGGAAACGCAATTTCGTAGTTTAACTTGGATTTTATTGATAGTGTTGTAATCGTGGTGCCACCGAAGAAAATAGGCGCTTACCTTAACAACGATACAAAGAAGTTAATACATAATTTTAGCCTTTACACATAAAACTTGGTTTAATTAAAAATTTCGTTAAGGTTATGGACAAGAATGATAAGGGATTTTTATATTTGAAAAGTGTCTTTCCCAAATTAAGTGATGCTAAATTAAAAGAAGGATTTTTTGTCGGCCCACAAATAAGAAAACTAATGAAAGACAATGAATTCGATAAAAATCTTACCAAGAAAGAATTCGCAGCTTGGTCGTCTCTGAAGAAGGTAATACAAGGATTTTTAAACACTACAGAAATAGCTTATTTCTGTCATTTTTAAACCCAAATTGATAGAAATAAGCTATTTAAATAAATGATATTAAAAAAAAATTGTCACACAGTGTTATTATGACAGAGTCGCGTTACATCCGCTACGCGTAACGTTCGTTCACGGCCATATTGTATTCTTGAAGGTGATTTTTTCTCGGATCAGTCGCGTTACAGCCGATCTACCTAAAAGTACACAGGCCGTCGAGAGAATGCGTTCCTGACAGGTGTCAGGAACGCATTCTCTCGACTGACAGGACTGACAGGACTCGACTCTCTCTCGACTGACAGGTGTCAGTGCGATAACTCTAGTAGCTTATAAAGCTCAAATTCGCAAAACACGTATTCGTCTGTATGAAATTAACAGGTGTCAAAAACGCATTCTCTCGTCGGCCGCACTGAAGTATCTGACGGTCCATAAGTGCCCATGTACAGACGCCATCACATTAAGCTACTACAATCTGTCAAATTTCTTTAATAGATTTTCAACTTTATCGCTAAGGCATAAGGTTCAAAGTTGATTGGGATAATCTGACAGTTTCAGGTAGCTTGATGTGCTGGCATCTGTAAATAGGTTTATGTAAAATAAAATATTTTGATAACATACATTCAGTCCGATTACTGCAAATTAAGTATAAAAAATACGCTACAAATAGAAAAAAAGCTTGTAATAAACTGAAACCAGTTTTTTTAAAGCTGTAATCAATATAACGTAACAGATGTTCCAGATTAAACTGATATAAGTATCTGAAGATAGTGAGTTTTTCCGTACTTTGATAATGTATTTTATCTATTTACTCTTGTAGGCACATAGCAAAACAACACAACATCACTCCTTTATTTTTCGTGGGAAATCCTCATGGATACTCTCCGTCTGGGAAGAACGGAGGGTTATGTCAAAAAAAAAAAAATCATTTTATTTTATGATTGAAAGATAAGATCGTTGTATATCTTTATTCTCAAATTCATTGCAGCGTTGTCGCCATATATACGTAAATAAATGTTTGTACTACTGCGACCATTCAAATAAAATGTAAGTAATTCATTCCTGGCCGCCGACTTTTTATTTTGTATCCCAAGTCGCCGAAAAATGGGTGATCTCCTTTTAATTTTGGAAACCAATCTACACTAAATACAATGTAATTTTTTTATGTATACGTACGAAGGTAGCAGGTGTTAATTTTTCTAGCCGTCCGTCACCATTATTTGCTTTATTAGTTACTAGCGACCCGCCCCTGCTTCACACGGTATTCACAATTTGACAAAACATGGAAACTTTATTATTTGTAACTTTAATATTAATTTATTATACAGTGTCAAACTAAATTATGTAGCGAACTCTGTGGACTGTTTAAACTTGATAAAATCAAAACAGAAAAATATTTGAATATTTTTTTGGGGTTATCGATCGCTGTTAATGTAGTCACTTGAAATATCAGTTTAAAAATAACGTTTTTTTCGTGTCGACTTCACAGACGTGATAGTTATTAATATCTTAATATGATAAAACCGAAGAAAACAGATTTTCTCAACTCCTACTTTAAGTATACACTACCAACGGTCAAATATAAAACAAAAATCATTTTATTTTATCGTATTTATATATCGATACCCATCCCGTGTGCAGAGCTTCGCTAGCTAATTTTATTTGACCCTGTAGACATAAACCTTCCGAAATAAATTTTCTAAATGATAGTGAAAGCCACATTCAAATCCGTTGCGTTGTTAAAAAGAACAACGTGGTCACACAGACAAACACGAAAAGCGACTCATTTATAATAAAGTATGTATAATAGAAGAATTATACAAACATCTAGCTACACGAGGAGATGGCTGATGAAGTAAAGCTATGACCGAATGGTGGCCAAGGTTCGACCAGAGAAACCAGGGCCGTCCAATAGACGCTGGGTTTACGATATCGTCAAAGTCACGGGAAACACCTGGATGAGAGACGCACAGAACCGGAATGTAAGGCAGGGGAATGGGTTGAAAAGATGTTGTTAAAAGAAACAACACAGTCCCAAAAACAATACATTCAGCACAATCTCGTTGTAAAACTGTCTTATTTTTGTCACATTCTCAGCCTGCACATCTGTGACTTCGTTATCAGTATCACGCATCGCATAAAGTGGGTCTTCTGACCTCTCACTGTGTTACATGACTCACAGCACACAGTGTTACATGAACGAGCTAATAACAACATTATTTATGCGTAATTTATGAAAGAGATTCGTTCATTAGTTTGTGATATGTCTCACTATTGAAAAACAGCTGTTTTTAAAATTCTATGAGGTTGTTTTCTGGGGCTCGTGGTTAAATAATGACAGCCGCACGGGTCGATCGAATGTTAAAGTACGCATGCTGAGATCAGTCCGTAGATTGGTGACACATACATCGGAACTCCTCCGTGCCTCGGAAAGTATTTTAAACTGTTGGTCCCGGCTGTCATTTGTAGATCTTTGACAGTCGATACGGGTAGTTAGAATTCCGAAAATCTGGCAACCTGTCTTACTAAGGGGTATCGTTTTACCCAGTAACTGGGTTGTGAGGGTCAGATAGGCAATCGCTTCATGTAACATGCTGGCATTCAGCTGCATCCGGCTAGGATGGAAGCCGACCTCAACTTAGGTAGTTGGGAAAAGGCTAGGCAGATGATGAGGCAAATTATGCATCTCGTAAACCAGAAATCTATAGCATCCAGGTGTTGTTATTTCCTCAAACGAGCCCTTGTCTGAAAAGCTCAAACATAATGTATGGGTTTTACCTACTCGAATATTCAACAGTGATATATAATCATGTTAAAAGTTTGATAAATTTTATTTATTGAACATTCACAGGCCAATATTGTGAATCAGGTTTGTTTTAGCAATTTAACCTACCAGTGTACACATTGTACTAGTAGGTACTTATAATATTTATTATGGTTCCTTACCAAAATGGTAAAAAGGAACCCTTATGGAGCGACTCTCACTCTGTCTGTCTGTCTGTCCGTCTGTCACAGCTGGATATCTCAAGAACTACTAACGCTATCAACTTGAAATTCGAAATAGTTTTAGATGACGTTTACCCAACTATTTTGCAAATAAGAAAGAAATAAAAAAAACATTTTTTTTTTTGCGGTAGGGACTGAAAGGGGGTCATATTAAATGATCAATAGAATTAGCATAAAAAAATATTATTAAAATCTCGATTATTATTGTAAATGTTTGCTTAGTCAATCCCTAGCATCGGTGGGATGACACTGAAAGTTCACTCCATGTAAGTTTTCACGGTGAGATTTTTAGAGAATCGACAAGCAGAATCGTGATTCCAGGGTTACAGGTGGTGCGTTGATGTCCCTACCACCCTGCTCCACCCTGATCCATCCAGCTCTTACGATGCTTCAAGAGTACACACTGTAGAGATGACTGGTGGAGAGCTGGATGGATTTTTATAAAATGTCAATTACTGCATCAGACTGCTTGAAAAGTGATCATGTTTTGAATTTTTTAGTCGCAGTCGGCTTTTTTTATTTCACTACCAAAGTTAGCTCTTCATCATCGTGTAGACCCACACAGTGATGAAGAGCAAACTTTTTAAAAAGAAAATCCATGTTTTTTAGAAATACCAAATATTTTTTATAGCGCTTTGTCTGCCAATACTTATTAAATCAAAAAGTTTCATTTTTTTTTTATTATGTCTTTATATGGAACTATAATATATAAACAATTGTTCAAACATAACATTGGTACGTTTACACTATACTAACATTGTTATTACCTAAAGTTAGTGTCCATGAGTCCATCTTACAAACAAATGAAGCTAAATCATATAAATTCTATTCAAATTCATGTTTCCTATTGATGTTATTTCAAGTAAAACAAATAGCAACTTTACTGTAGTGAGAATTAAGTTGAATTCGAGTGAATAGTATTAAAATTTTATAAAAATGTTTGAAATTGTCGCGTAAACTGAACTTTATTGTGTAGGTGTTAAAGTTATTTTTCTAATAACTCATATTTGTTTACATGTTTGAAAACTTAATCGCGAACCCACATTACATATATACATAAAATCACACCTTTTTCCCATGGGGGAGAAACTACAAAACGCCACCTGCTACGATCCTGACATACTCCTTTAGCTTCGTTTACGTTCATACTTCGGTCCTGCTCGCACGCCGCTTGCGAGTACGAGTACTACTTGACTTTGCTGAAGAAATCCTTAATAAGGTCACTATGTTCTGAGTATGTAGGGAGATCTGGTATTTCCTCTCGCATCTCCCTTGTAAATACCAAAAAAATAAAAACACCCACCTATCTTAGTAACATAAGTATTGTAATTAAATGTAATTGTTTGTTTCAGTCGTCGGAGGATCGGTTCGCTGGCTACAAGGGCGTCAGGGATATCACCATCAAAAAAGTGAGAATACTTCTATTTTAATCTTCTATACATACATACTTACATACAAATAAATAAAACGCAAGTGTCCTGTTTGTAATGTCAAAATAACAACTTTATACTAAATGCATACGAAAGTATATACGGTACTATTACTCGTATATAACAAAAAACAATTTTTAAAAATCTTGTAAGTCTGTCGACTTACAAGATTTTTAAAAAAAATTTATATGTAAAAAAAACAACCGACTTCCAAAAAAACACTACAAAGTGAAAAATAATTTTAATTTTGGAAGTCGGTGTCGTTGGTTCCGCATTTTGGTTTTTTGACACCGACTTCCGAAATTAAAATTATTTTTCACTTTGTAGTGTTTTTTTGGAAGTCGGTTGTTTTTTTTACATATAAAATTTTTTATTTTTCACTTTTTAGTTATATCTACCCCAATCAAATTCATATAAACACTACTTGCTATGTAAATATCAGTGACAGGAAGCTGCATCTGCGTTTATAGGGTACAGACGTGATGTTATGTTGTGCGATTGCGTAATTATTATTATCATAAAAAAAAATTATATCCTTTGTAGTGAGTACAGGCGTGATATTATGTTGTGTGATGGTGTAAACAATGCTTAGATATGCTATAGCAACAATCGCGGTTAATCTGCTGTTATTTATTGAAGAGTTCCCCCGATTTCTACAAGATCCCATCATCGGATATTGAAATGGTGACAATGGGACCACACGGGAAGCACCAGCTTTCAAATAAAAAAAGAATCATGAAAATCGGTTCACCCAGTCGGTTATTATGAGGTAACAAACATAAAAAAAAAAAAATAAAAAAAATACAGTCGAATTGATAACCTCCTCCTTTTTTTGAAGTCGGTTAAAAATTGAGTTTGTGTCGGCTATTCTCCGAAACGGCTCGACCGATTTTGACGGGACTTTCACAGGCAGATAGCTGATATTATAAGGAGTAACACAGGCTACTTTTTGTCTCGATAGCACGACCGCTGCGGGGAATCATCTAATAGTAGGTCTAATCTACCCAATATAAAATGTTCCAGGGTCCATCTGGTCTCGGCATCATGATCATCGAGGGTCGTCACACGGAGGCGGGCCGAGGTATCTTCGTGTCGGATTTGCAAGAAGGCAGTGCAGCAGAACAGGTCAGTCTCTCTCTCTTGACTCCTATGTGGTTTGATCTACACCCTAAAGATGAGGTCATAAGGTCTCCAGACAAAGATCCTACAATATAATATATTCATAATCTCGGTTAGGTCATGTACGAGTATTGCGAAGACCATGTAGATAGATTGATGTTTGAAATATTTTTTGAGGAAAGTGCTACACAGATTTGAGAGTACAGTTAGTGCACGCATTTGTCAGCAATCGTGTAGCTTAACTTAGAACTTGAGGATACTAGTGATGACTAGCTGTTGTGACTGAAGTATTGGACATTTCTGATTGAACTTTTATAGGAATACTGGGAACGTCATTACATACAAACTGTAACCATGAATTCAGCACACGATTCTAGACCCCCTAGCGTAGAAATTTTCGTCAGTTATCAAAAAACAATCTGTTGTTTCATAGAATAGTGTACGCGCGTGTTCACGTGTTCAAAATGTACGGAACAGCTACTTTCTCTATAATAACTGACGAAAAATTTCAACGCAAGGGAGTTTAGAATCATATACAGAATCCAAGGTAACGGGTGGTGTGTCGCTGTCCCCTCGCCTGCACACGAAGTTTAAATGAATGTCATATCGTCCCCCCCACATTGTTTAAAGACTATTCAAAACCTAAATAACTACCTATCTGGAGGTTAACTTTATTAATTATCTGCACGAAACGAGTACCTATCTATCTAATTAGATTTGAAATACTCGTTTTATAAGTCACAATAAAACAATAGTTGACAAAAAAACCTAAACATTTTGAAATCACACACATGACACTAATAATTTCAAGCCTACAGGTAAATTATGGTTAAAATTTGAAATAAACGGTGACTAAGAAGGCATTACATATACAGCATTACAGTGACATTGGTAAATTGATTTATTTTTAACTGCTGAGGCATTGGTTTTGTTGCTTTTCCGTGACAGTCAAAATCACTTTGAAGGGACTTCACCCCTTTGTAGTATGAGGAGGGCTTGTGGCTAAAATAACAGCCGCACGGGTCGATCTATCAAAAGTTATGTTTGCTACGGTTGGTCCGTGGATGGGTGACCAACTGTACATAACAAAACCCCTACGTGCCTCGGAAAGCACGTAAAGCCGTTGGTCTCGGCTGTCATTCGTGGTTCTTTGACAGTCGTTAGTCGTCGTCAGAAGCCCGAAAGTCTGACAACTAGCCATACAAAGGGGTATAGTAATACTGGTACTCAATGGTATCTGGTTAGACTGGAAGTCGACTCCAACATAATTGGGAAAAGTCTAGGCAGGAGCTGCCAGTCTATTCGATAAAAATATCACCGTGAAAACTTAAGTGAAGTGAGCTGTTAACAGTGTCAGTCCCTAGCATTAGGTAGAATGACATCTCACTTCTTCTTCTTAGCGTGTCAATGGCAATCTAAATGGACTCGGCCCAGAATTCGGCTACGTGTTTGGCGCCATCACCAGGTTCCATCAGTTACTGTAACGTGCAACTGAAACGTAGAACATGATATTAAGTGTCCCATCATCTGCGGGTCAGCAGCTCACTTCAACTAAGTTTTCACGGTCAGATTTATGAAGAATAAAGCGACTGGAGTCACAATCTATGTCTCACCATATATTCTGTCGTTTGCGCCCTAAAATAATCAAACGAGAGTAGTAAAAAAATGGGCCTTTTATAAAATAGTCGCACATGGTCAACACGAATATTTTCATTAAGAGGGTTCATCCGTTAGAGCCATGTTGGAGATTCAAAATTGATGATTTCCGACGGACAATAAAACCATAATGTGTTTAGTTTATAGATGAGATATTGACGTCAAATTATTGGAAATTTTATAATCTAGTGCATGGCTGAAAAACATTTTCAATTTTTCGTATAGTTTTCTCATCAGAACCGTTTTTATGCAAGCCTTTTTTCAAACTAAGCAGGTGCGAGATATTAGTAAAGCCATATACGACAAACTTGTAATAACATTACTTTATAAAAAAATAATAACATTTATTAAGTCATGGCTGAAAAAAAAACACGATTACTGTAAGTTTTCATTCAAGAAAAGTATATTCAAAAGTGTCAATTGTAGCCACTTTTCGAGATATTAAACGTGTTAGTTGAAATCTGAAATATTTATATTTTCTTTTAGACCTAGTAAATTAAGACATTTATGTTCTAAAACATGGTTTAAATATTTTTTTAATAACTTATATGTTTATTTTACTATGAATTATTTAGTATTGCTAGAGCGGCGCGCTGAGCGGTGGCGTGAATCCGCGCCGATTATACAAGGTATAACTTAAATAACAAAAAATCAGCTGTTCCCTACATTTTGACGAGTTATGCGAACATAAATGTAGGGAACAGCTGATTTTTTTTTCGCGATTTCAGGTTTGGTCCCATAGTAAAAGTTGTTCATAATGATGAGTACAATGACCCCTTAAGAGGTTGTGCGTTATTTAAGTTACACCTTGTATAACAATACAAAATAATTCATAGTAAAATAGTCGTAGGTTTGAACCCCGACAGGCGCTTTACTTTTTGAAAATTAGTTCATCACACTACTCTCCAAACGAAGTAATACATCGTGTGGAAACCGGCATGTCCTAGAACTAAAATTCAAAGACATGTGACATCTATCAACCCACACTAGGCCCGTGTGGTGGATTACGACACACTCTCTCTCACCGAGATGACGCCTGTGTCCCAGCAGTGGGAATATCATAAGGTGTTAACCCGTGAGAAGGCGCGCCTAATTTTCTTACACGAGTAGGCGCGTGCGAGCAAATTGCTCACACTATCATAAATGTTTATATTTTTAGTGTTTCTATATTTATTGGCTTATAATGTATTTAAATAAATAACACAAGGTTTAGTAAGTAAGAAAACAAGTATTTTAATCAAAACTATTAAACATAATAGCAACTTCTAACGCAAATAACAAAACAACCTAGTATTAATTAATTTTTTTGGCACGTTTCATAAAAATCACAATAAAAACTGTTCCATAACAAAAACTAAAAAGTGTTATTCATCCATTAAATCTACACTAATGTGCCTCTCGAAACACACTGAACACATGTATTTTACATGTTCGGTGCAAAGTAATTGCTGGGCGCGTGATGAGCAAATTGCCGCACGTTGGTACACGGCCTCCACAAACGCCTTGCTGCGCGGTCGCAACGCCACTGAGCGGATCGAGAATTGCGTCAGGGGAGAGGGGGTGAATATTTAGGAAGGTACTTAAGTGCTTGAATTGGTGTGGCATGGGAAAGACACAAAATTTTTGAATTAGATTTTTGTGTGAGCAAATTGCTCATAGCGCGCCTTCTCACGGGTTAAGCACGGTTCACACGTCACGGTCCGTGCGGTTAGCACGTGTACTTTACTTCGCTTTGTATAAAAATGTAGGCGGAATCGTCCACCACGACTCATGACCACGTATACGAATGCGTGCTCTCAAAGGAACTGTCAATGAACCGCGTAGCTAACGTGACAAACCTCTCCGTGCACATCATATTCTACGTCGCAGTGTGGACGGATATTATCAATTTGGAGAGCATATATAATTAAAATGGGTTTTTTTTCTCTTTCCAGGGAGGACTGCAGATTGGTGACATGCTGTTAGCAGTAAATAGAGACTCCTTATTAAACTGCAGTTATGATGCAGTGAGTACTAAACGCTTTACTATAAAAGTTATGGCTGAAATAGAGTTTGAAAGAGTTTATCGTCAAACCATGAATAAGCTGAATTGTTGTCTGCCGACCAAAAAGTAATTAACATATTTCAGTAATATAAAAAAAATCACATGCATCAGTCTATCATTCAAAATCCGTTGTAGTTCTTAGCTAATTGAACCACCTTATCTTTCCAGGCGGCAGCCAAGCTCAAGCAGACAGAAGGCGTGGTGGTCCTCACAGTGTGCACTCCGAACCTGAAGGAGCCGGGAGACGAGTCCACCGCTACCACACCCGGGACTCCTGGAGCTGGTCAGTTAACTATTAGTACCTAGCTAGCTATTTTAAGGCCGAGATTAATGTTAAAGTTACTTAGGCTTTGGGTTCAAAAAAAAGAAAGAATAACGTTTGTTTGGACACAGTTCATGAAACAAAATACAAATAACAAAATAAAAAAAAGCGAAGAAAGGGTTCATTTCAACATAAATGCCAGACTGATGCTGTTTGACCCTAGTCTTCTAATGAACCTTTAGGGACAAGTGATGGGGAGTACAAACATTTTCAACATACCTAATACATACATTTTTTTTTTCTGCCATATTGTGAATCGATCGACCTTGTGACATGCTTGACGTAAATAATCATCTGCCTAGCCTTTTCCCAACTATGTTGGGGTCGGCTTCCAGTGTAACCGGATGCAGCTGAATACCAGTATTTTACATGGAGCGACTGCCTATCTGACCTCCACAACCCAGTTACTGGGTAATACGATACCCCTTGGTAAGACTGGTCGTCAGACTTTCGGAATACTGACGACCCGTAACGACTGTCAAAGATCCACGAATGACAGCCGGCACCAACGGCTTAACGTGCTTTCCGAGGCACGGAGGGGTCTTGGTATGTGAAGATGGTCACCCATCCACGGAACAAATGCCAATTGACTACCGCTGGCGCCTTTATGGGTCTAACCTCATAGTTAAAGATGAGAAATATCTCATTTTTGCCTGGACGCTTTGTCACTAACGGGCGCCCATAAATAGGAAAACTAGTTGTACCTACCGAGATCTCTAAAGAAATTCTCTCACAGAAACCTCTGCTACTAGGTATTTTCATAAATATGATTTTTCTTATTTCCAGGCGGTCCATCAGCTCCCGGCGGCGCGTCCCGTCCGGCGAGCAGGAACGCTAACGAGCCCCTCGCAGCCAGCAGGCCGCAGACACCGCGACCTGCACCCTCACCTGTCAAAGGTATGTAGACTTTAGAACAATTGAGTAAGGTTTGTTTTCCCTCGTAACCAGCAGACCGTAGGTTCCACGACCTACACTATTACCTGTCAAAGGTAGACTTTATCAAAACCAAGCAAGGTTTGTTTTCCCTCACCGCCAACGGGCCGTAGACAAATTTATCTGTAGCAGTCTGTGCTGCTGGGGAGTTGCGGTGCCGATTCTCAGCTTAATGATGATGATTAACTTTTGTTTTGTCAAGTAATATAATATACTTCACCTGTTTCCAGTGGAACCTCCTCCGGACCCTGCAACAGCACCAGTGGCTCCTAACGTGGACACCGTCATAGAGATCAACTCCGCCAACGAAGTGCTCGGAGTATTGCTCCTGGGGGGCAGCGATACGTTGATCAATGTGAGCACTGTTAAAGTTGTCTGCAAAAGGGAACCTCACATCGTACCGCCTGGTAGAAAAATGAGACTGGTTGCATTCGATCACTGAAGTGAATTTAGAATTAGTTTCATAATTGAATATGCTGCGTTTGTTTTTATAAAACAATTTATGAGATACGCGCGTAAAAGTGAGCGTCCTCTTGAAATTAATCGTGAAACTTCAGTATTGCTTCTTATAATCTTTTAGCGCCTACCCCACATAAGTTCCGGTACTGTAAGCGGTGGGAGCGCAATTTACCCTAACGTGGTCGTACTACGAGTACTTTTATCATACATTATAATAAAAACACCATGCATTTTCAAAAAGGCTTTTCAGAGTGATTATTTCAAATATCTAAGCAACAAAATATAAACAAGTTCAAATATGGATGTCACGTGTCTGTAATATCTCGGAAACGTGACGCTTTACGGTGTTTGGTCTGATTGTGTTTTCTGTTTGTAATGATGCCAGCTATCGATTTGTACAGGTTTTATGAGTGGCCGCCATTTTGAAATAAATCAAAATGGTGGACAGGGAGGTATACGAGTATAGCGGACCTTCAAAGACCTTTCCTAAATATTTTATACCTATTTGGCCTGCCTCGGAAGACATTCCGAATTAATTTTTCTAAACTATACGAAAAGGCCAAAAAGAAAACGACTCTTATGAAAAGCCCCTGTACTATTGTATTTGATTTATACTCCATTTTTTGGTCTCCCTGTCAACGAAAATGCGACAGGGCTTCACACCACATTATCAAAATATTTCCTGTCAGACAATCACCCATCATATTTTATTATTTCCGTTGCAGGGAGCGGCAGCAATAATCCTAGACGTCTACAATAACGGCGCGATCGCTAAAGACGGTCGTCTGAAACCCGGAGACCAGATCCTGGAGTGTAACGGCATCGCTATCACCAAGGAGATGGCGCATGAAAGAGTCTGTCTTACCATCAAGCAGAAAACTGCTAAGGTACGTCTACTTGCTCATTTACTATTCCACTGCAGGGCAAAGGTTTCTTTTCATACAGAGAAGGAACAACAGCATTGATCATAACGCTAGTTGCGTTACTGGGTTTTGGTGAATCCAGAGTATCCAGTTCAGGTTTCTTCCTGATCTTTTTGCTTACACATTCAGTTCCTACTTTGTTGAGGTCACAATCATATTCGACGAAATGCAGCTCTATGGCCCAGTGATGACGGCTTTGACTTACGAGTGGGTACGTCGTGGGCTTAAACCCAGGCAGCTGATTTACTTTGTGTAATTTATTTCATCTCTATTGCTCTCAAAACGGTGAAGGAAAATATCGTGAGGAAACCGGCATGTCCTAGAACCAAAAATTCGAAGACATATGACATGTAACAACCCGCACTGGGCCGACGTGGTGGATTACGGCCCACTCCGCTCATAGAGAGGAGGCCTGTGTCCCAGCAGTGGCAACATTACGCAGCTGAATGTTTGTTTTGATGCTCAAATCCAAAGCCCATAAAATACATATATGGTCGCATCCGTAAATAAATTATTAGAAAACATGGATGGTTATGCTAAGGTTGAATTGAGTATTGTTTCGACTTTGATAGCACGTTACGAGTTATTTCCTTTTTGGTAAATCGGCACTGCATTTTATAATTGAATCTTTGAGAAACGGTGTGGTCTCGACCACCGTTGGACTACCAGACATAACGTAAGGAAAAGTAAAATGGTCTAATATGGTCACACTACGATGACGAGTTTAAATCATCATCTGCCTAGCCTTTTCCCAACTATGATTGGGTCGGGTTCCAGTCTAACCGGATGCAGCTGAATGAAGTTTTTATATGGAGCGACTGTCTATCTGACCTCCACAAACCAGTTACTGGGTAATACTATACCCCTTACACCGTAAGACTGGCCGTCAGACTTTCGGGCTTCGAACGACCCGTAACGGCTGTCAAAGATTCACGAATGACGACGACGTGTTTCTAATATTATTCTATAATCTCCATCTGTCAAAAACCTATATCTAAGTGATCACCGCTCTTCCAGCTAAAACTGACAGTGCACCGAGCAGAGCCGCTGAAGTACGAGGAGATAGAGATCGACCTCAGCCGCAAGGCGGGGAAGGCGCTCGGCCTCACGTGCGTCGCGCCCGTCGCCGCGCCCGGCGTCTATATAGGACAACTTGTGAGTAGCACGACTATTTGTTCAAAATTTAAAATCCTTGTGAAACGTCAGAAACCATGTGCACCTGGTTTCTGATGTTTCACAAGGATTTTTACCACGTGCACGGTTCCAATGGGTCGTTTCCTATGGACAAGAGCTGGCAAGAAACTCCGCGGTTACCTATTCTTTTAAAAATAGTTGACTTTTACAATGTTTTCAAATTACACTCTTAATAGGCATGGAAGGATAGTCTTCAAAAGCGAAGATAATGGGCCAGTGTCTCTCCTGGCAAAGAGATTGGCTCGTAGCACCATGGTATTAGCTAGCAATTGTGCCATCGACACGAGGCTGAAGAAGAAGATAAAAAGGGACTGCTGCAGTCTATGTTTCGGCTGCTTTTTTTTTCTTTTTTAAAGCCAAAGGTTCCGAATGCACTGGCAGGTAGCTTGCTTGGCGCTTCGAGCCTAGCAAGTCACCTAGCGAGACGAAAGCTCTAGAATTTTCGCAACCGACCACACTGCGCGCTTGGCAAGTCACCGTAGCTACGTAACCTAAGGTAAACCGTCGAAAAAAAATATAGTGAAAAGCCATGACTTATCTATGTCAATGATCGTCTGAGCAGAGCACCCTGGGCAGTCAGCCCTGCTACTAACCTGGTTATTGGCTACTTTTTACAACAGCAAGAGCCACTTACTATTGTGTATCCATATTGATTTCGAAACTATAGGAAGAAATCGTTTATTTGTAACCTTTTTTTACTGCTTCAGCGCTTGACGCTGTGATTTTTTTTCTTCCCAGCTAAAACCATAAAAAGCGCTGAATAGTGGACTTTTTTGATGTCGCTTAAGTTCGCAGCCGTCGTACCCACGGGTGATTTTATTTTTCATGCGGCGATTTTTTGTACATCACTGGATTTTTAACGCACTACTTAGCGCTTAGAGTTGAAAATCAAACTGGTATTTGTATGACGTGCTAGGATGCACTCTGTTGGATTTTCAGTGTTCGGTTCGACACCTCGGTGTTGAGCCTCAGCTCGGTGTTTGCATTTTCAACTCTCAAGTTGAAAATCCGTGCGCGATAAAAAAATCGCCACCAATCAGGGCTAATTGTGCTCTGGCTAGGTATAACCTGCATATTCTCATTCCAGCTCCCTGGCACCCCTGCAGACATGGACGGTCGCATCCAGAGAGGCGACTTCCTGATCGCAGTAGATGGCAAGGACGTGTCGTCAGCAGACCTCCTGGGTTGCGCCACCGCACTTAAACTATGCGCCAACAAAGCGACCATCAAGGTGAAGCGGTTCAAGACAGTTAGGTAAATGTAGCGTAGAAGATGTTTTGGTGTCACCGTTTTTCGGATGGAAAGACAAAAATTCTAAGGACTATAAATGTGATAGTTTACAGACTATGAAAGTGTTGTTTTGTTAATCGCTTAAGTAATTGAAGATAATACGGAAGATAAGGAAGGAGTTGTAAATATGAATCTGGACAAAGGGGATATTTGAAGATCATGGTAGGAAAGCCATAAAACTAAGGATTTGAGCATCGAGGACGGGCTAGACCAAGCCACGGAAACAGAAAGATTAATGGAAAAGGAAGAAGATCAAATGCATTTTATAATTAGTGTTTTTTTTCAAGACCAAGGACCAATGGTTCCTTGTCAAAACTTGTGTGTCACATGTTATTCGTACTTTTAGAGACAGATCACCTATGTATGTTGTTGATAGTGTTATAGTGTTACTACTCAAGATAACGCCACTGCTGGTGATTTTATCACCTGAATAAAGAGTTTACTCGAATTAATTATATGCGAGTATGTAGGTACAGACGCCAGTACATCAAGCTACTACAATCTGTCAAGTTTCTTTAATAGATTTTCAACTTTATCGCTAAAGTATAAGGTTCAAAGTTGATTGGGACAGTTTGAGAATTTCGGGTAGCTTGATGTGCTGGCGTCTGGACTTACTCGAATATAACATACACTGACAGGTGTAGTACTTTAACTTAGTAAACTGTGACACCAAAACTAAGATACCTAGTATAGTTTCGATAGTTTGCAGAGCAAAATACTTTTATAAAATTATTATTGAAAATCCATCTTCCACCCTAAAATATGCATATTTTTTTTTTGTCAAATATGCTTCTGCCGAAATTACGGGCTACCCGGGTGTGTTTGACTTCGTTTCCAACTCTGTATCACTTACAGACATAAGATTAGTTCGGGGCCCAAACTAAAAATGAAAGACAACACGATTTTTCAGTTGTCTCTAATCCCGATTTGTTATTTCCCGTCCGAAAAAATTGATTTGTCACTGGTTTTTACTATGTAACGGGCCCGTATACTGACGGACTTGGTGTAGATAAACACGAGTGAAAGGCGTCAACGGTCGAAGCAACTGCATCCGTCGCCAACGTGTCGCTCGTGCGTTTGTTCACTTTGAGAGAAAACTCCCTAGTGGGGTCTGAATTCCTGGTACACTTTGCCTTAAGAGGAGTCATTTTGATCTGCAAATATATCGGTTAATAACTTAGAATAAAATCTAGGCCAAATATAATAATACTATCTAGTTATTCAGTAGTTATTAACATCGGGTGTTGACAAGTGATTAGACAATAAATTACACTCATTCGACACATTCGTTCAGTTATACCGATTGCAAAATTAGCGAAAGGCTCGTTTTAATAAATTATTTGGGAGTTTTTACTTATAAAAGTGCAATACAAAGTGTGTCTTGAAAAGTTTAGATGATGTTAATATTTCGACAGCTTTACGACCACATTCACGATAAAAAAATACACAGTAATTTGTAAGTCATTGCAATGTACGAGTAACTCTTATTGCATTGTAACTAATAAATTAAAATGATTACCAAGAGTTGTATAAAATTCAAGGCATAACTGTAAATTTTACTGTATATAACAATGATATAAGAGTTACATTGCAACGAGTTGCTAATGGCTTTAGATAAAAAATAAATATCGTGAATTTACTCTGTATGATTCTGCTCTCGACGCCATATTGGAAACGGTTTATTAGCACAGGCCTTTACCATTAATTTATCGCTATGGCATTGCACTATATTAAATTACTGTAAGTATAATTTTATTTTGGCAATTACGATAATTATGGGAGATGGGAATATTAAAAAAATGCAGCGGAATTTTCATACATCAACAGCGAAAGGACGGTGCGCGGCGGGACATAAAATGACGTCAAATCTTTGTGTTGCCAATATAAAAATGGCGCTGCGTTTGGTACAAATTATCATGAAATGGAATATACCCATTATCGTCATTGCCCAAATGCATCTTACACGGAATACGTCGGAATACGTCTAAAAGTATAAAAGTTTTTTAGAAGATTTTTTTTTTTTTGTAAAAAAAAATTATCTGTCATAAAGTTTAGATCAAAAATATTTGCCATTCAATTTTAAGATTTACTTTTGCTTAGTCTAAGATGATTTGAGATTTAGATTTATTTGCTAAGGCCGATAAAACCCCTTGGTTTGTAGCTTAGAAAATGCTTCAGTATTTTAGATTTGCAGTTTTTAAGTACACCGTAATTCAGTACAAGAAAGTTGATTGTAGGAGTACAGTAATAGAGGGAAAAGTTAGCATTCGTATTTTTTTTTTTGCAATTGCATTTTTAAGAGGATTATTTTGTAATTTTACATATAGTTGTTGCTGAAATAGTACATTCATAATGTTCAGTTACCTATAGCAAATAAAGATAGAAGATATTTATTTATTACAAAAAATATACTTAGGTATTGCCTTTTAATTTATTTCCATAAACACCAAAATACTATAAGTGCCACTTATCGCAATAATTTCGGAACACACCTAACTATACACATTATTAATAAATAGTAATAGTAATATAATAATAATAAAAGTACGCTATTACTCATTTTCACTAACACTGGGCGACACCTTAGTGAATGCCTAGTGTTAGTGGAAATGGGAATAAATCTAGTCGTATCTATTAGGTGTCGTCTAAGTTGCCTTTTAGCGTAGGATTCTCCACTATCGTCGCTAGAAGCTAGTGTCCTACATAGTACTTTAAGTACTGAAATAGCACTATTAGGTGACGCACTTAGTACTAAGAGAATAAAGCTCTTGACACACGAACTGCAAGCGCGAAGCGAGGCACTATAGAAATTCGAAAGCGATTTTTTTTTAAAACAACGTGTATCAGAAATGAGTGGTCATATTCAAGGGTGTGGTGCAGACCATCAAACTGAACAACTTTCTCCATTAGACCAATATCGTAATCCTAAAAAAAATATCAGCTGTCCCATTTAATTGAGTCGAGTAGGTATTGAAGTAGCTCGATAAGAGTTGCCAAAAATCGAGTTGCATGGCGTGCAGTTGCGTGGAGGAAAGGCCGATGTCAGCAGTGGACTGCTATAGGCTGACGATGATGAGGTATTGAAGTGTTGGACACGGGTCAGGGGCAGGGAGATGATGATGAAGATGATAATATTGAAGTTTTGTAAGGGACAGCTGATTATTTTTTGGCGATTACTATGTTGCTCCCGTGGAGAAAGTTCAGTGTGATAGTCGGTACCACACATTTCGATGACCACACATTTCTGATACGCAATGTATATTAGAAATGTTGGCAAAGCTGTTTGATTTATTTGTGTGGAAAGGGCTTAAATACACGTCATACAGAAGGCAGGACAATATTCATCAATTAGTTGACTGAATTTGAAGGATAGAAGCCAATGTACTGTCAATTAAGCAGAAGGTATGTAAAATCATAGAAGGCTTTAGAAAAGGTCATTATGAAACAACACAGGTTTGATTTCTTCATTGACCTATTGGTCGCAAGCGCTGCATGAGGTCAGAATCAGAATGATTTAGTCCTGGGTTTGATTCCCATGTCAGGCAAAGTGTTATCTGGAATGTCTCAGTAGCAGCCCGGAGTCTGGATTTGTGCCCGGTTGATGGCAATAGGCTCGCCCCCTATTACATGGGACTTGAACATAACTGGTGAAATGTCGATGTACTATAGGTACCTCTGCCTGACCCTTCAGGGATTAAAGGCGTGATGTTATGTAATGTAGATTTGAGTTTGACTCGACAGGCCTAGCCATCGGTATGACGTGCATTTTCATAAATCAAAATACTTAATTAACTTTAACGATTTTCTATGTAAACAACTCTGCATTGAAATGTAACTTTAAAAAGGGATTTATCTTTGGATTGTATAATTATTTAAAGTCCTAAAACTCTGTTTCATTTCGATGTAAGAGTTAACATAAGATTTTTGGAACACCGTCCGGGAAGATCTTGGAATAAAAATTGGAGAATCAAAGAAATTTTTATTATAATTCAAAATTAATTATTTACAGCATGTATCAAGAATAAGTTTTGTATGGAACAGCTGATTTTTTTTCGCGCTTACTATGTTGGTCTCTTGGAGAAAGTTGTTCAGTTTACCACTCCTTTAAATATGACCACGCCTTCCTTATACATGCTGTATAATAAAAAAAATGGTGACGGTGTTCAAACTATAATTATGTAAAAAAAATACTATGTCTTAACTATTCAAAATTCGCTGATAGCTAATTTATAAACAAAAATATTATGAAAAAGAAAAACTTGCTACTTTTGATATAAATTAAAATGTTAAAATAATGCATTTAAATAATGAATGGATTGCGTAGCATAATTCTAAAACATTGTAAAGTGTATAAAGTCTTTTCCCTTTTAAATAACTACATATTTAGAAAAAAAAATACTGTTAGCATAAAAATAGTCCATTTTTCATCACGGTTCTGGTACGCCAGGAACAAATACTGTTATAAAAAATTAAAAATATGTTGCCCTAATAATGTAAAATTACTACCAAATGGTAGAAAATAAGAAAAAAACAAAGCAAATGTGGAATATCGCAATTCAAATGAAATCGGCAAATTAGGGCTTAGCTGGCAAATATGCAGCATTTTACGGTAAAATTTTTGAAGTACTTTGACTGTTGAATAGCTAAAATTTAATGTTGTGTACAAAATGAGCAATGGATGTCGAATTTGCTAATTTTGGTCCTTCTGTACTAGAACCATTTAGATTTTTGTAGTACGGCCTCACTTGTAGCTAAATCTTGTATGGATAGCATATTTATATTTTTAAAGCTTTTTAAAAGTATAGACAAAATTTTATATTTTAGACTAAAATATAACATAAAAAAAGTTGTTTTTTTTACATAGAATTCTCTTTTTTAAAACACTTTAGTCACCAGATATTTTAGTCAACTACATTCAGTAATTTGATCATTTAAAATTATTCAAAACAAATTGTGTCTGGTTAAAATTAAAATAATATAAAATAATATTTTACATGCAAATAAAAAGAACACTCCATTTTGTGAAAATATTATAAGTTCAACTTAAAGTGTTTCCGGACCTTCCAATTTTAAACCTCATTCACAAGACAATTTAAATCTAGCTTCCTTTTTTATATTTTTTTACGGTAACTCCGAAATAAGTACCAGAACAGATGTTCCGTTCTGTAAAAATCTCACCATAAAAACTTATGTGAAGTGAGCTGTCAATCCATCTGATACTAGAGATTGACTATAGTGACAGGTCACTTCTAGCTCACTTTTTTACAGGAAAGGTCAGCAGGTGTGAAATTGGGACATCTTTTAGGCAATCCTACCGTGTTAATGCTATTTATATAGGGTCAAATTAAATTGGCTAACGAAACTCTGCAGACATAATGGGTAGCGATATCTAAACATGATAAAAAAATGGTGTTTTTTAACCGTCACGTCTGTGGAGTTTCGCTAGCTAATTTAATTTTACCCTTTATATACCAATTTAAATAGTATTCCCTTAGGTGTAAGTAGAAATTTGTGATCTTCATTATTATAAATAATATAAACTCCTTACAATTACTGTAAATGATCTAACCTTAGAGTAATGTAACTAACTCTTTTCAGTACTTATTTAGTTATATACCCTTTTTCCCTGTCGTCTAAGATTCGCCTTGATAAAGTAATTTTAAACTCTATTGTAATGAAGTTTAGGTGTAAATTAGAATAGTTTCAGTTTTACTAGACGCGTTCTACTATAGGGTCTTAAGATTTTAATAAAGTTTTATTGTTGGAGTTTACCTAATAATATAATGTAAGCGGAAATTGTATGAGATAGTGATACTGTAATAAAACATGCGCTTTTTTACATAATTGTTTTATTTTCTTTAAATATTTAAAATGATTCCCAACTATGTTCAGCACCCTATTTCATTAACACACAATCTGAATCATTTTGAAGGATATTGCTAATGCATTACTTCATATGTTTGAAAAAAATGTCTGCTTAACAACGTAAATAATGTTGAACTATCAAAATGAATGTCATTGCTACTGTTACGAGTACTGTTACGCAATTACCCTGCAGGTCGGCTTCCAGTCCAACCGGATGCAACTGAATACCAGTATTTTACGAGTACATGGAGTGACTGCCTAGAGAAGCAGTCACTCCATGTAAAAGATGTTGTAAAATATGATACCCCTTCGTAAGATTTGTTGCCAAACTCGGGCTTCTAATTACCCGTAATGACTTTCAAAGATGCACGAATGACAGCCGGGAACAACGGATTAACGAAGAACCACCACGGAGTGGCCGCGGCAAGCGAAGCTAACCTAATTAATCGCCCCACGCGGCTGCTATTACATATCTACTTAGCATTTCTTCTGACTAGAAAATCAGCCTAGATCCAGGAAAGGAAAAATAAGAAGCAAATTAAAAAAAATCTAGGTTTCTTCATATTCACTTTATTTGGGAACTTCAAAACTTAACAGTAAGTATATACAGGGTTAAGTTAAGTATTAAGTTATTATTAACAATGAATACTATGCAGATCTTAATCGTTAATTTGTTCGAAAATCTATGTCTTAGGGGCAAAACACATCAAATAAGTACTAATGTAATTTCCATACATTTTTAGATACTTCCGATCTATTCTGCAGAAATTTCACTTTGAAAACAGGTGAAGTAAGCTGTCATTCTACCTGACGCTAGAGATTTACACTATTGACAGCTCACTCCACCTACGTTGTCACGGTGAGATGTTTACAGAATACATCGGCTGGTCCATTGAAAAACCTTATTCAGATTTTAACATAGATAATACTGGAAGACTGTCGGCGTATATTCATTCTAAAACATCTTTTCAGGCAAAGAAAATAAACATAGCCACGAATTTAGTTTTGCACCGACTATAGATTGGCACATTAAGTACCAAAAATGACACTACAAACATTAAAGTTGCGTTCCCACTTTGTTACATGTGTGCCAACGAAACTTCCAGCATGTGAAGGACCAAGGACCAATCTTTATTAAAGGAGTCCAGGTTATCCCGCCATCACCGTCTGCGCCTGCCGCGGTGGCGTTTGCCATGAAGCGGGACCCATTGGGTCGTAAGTTTGGCCTCTTAATCGTCTGCGATGCTTTAGAATTGTCAAACTTGTGTACTTGTGATTAAATATTTAATCGATCTTAATTAGTGTAGTTTAGATATTGCACTAAACCAATTTATTTAATTTATTTCACATCATAGTGTTTCCCAATAGAAAGTGTTTCGCCATAATAATGTGATGCAATGACTAGACAATAAAATTAAGTACTAACAATTAAATAATAGGTAAGACCATAATATTAACTTAAATCTAACAATAATTAATTTAAATCACAAATTGTTCTGAGCAACAATTATTTTATAAGTTATTTTGGTAATTTGCTTAGAATTGTAGTAAAAGAAAGTTTGGAACGTGTCACTGGTAAAATTTATAAGTAAAACAAGTAAAAGATATTGAAATAAATAACAATGCAAGAAATTGTCTTCCGAATCGAGAATTGTTTTCGCTGAATCCAGAAGATTAACGGTCATAGAAAAGCGTGAAGCGATAATAGTTTAAGGCGAAAGCGTCACGGTAGCCCTCTAATTTCATATACTCGTACAGTACGGACACCACATGCAATCAATTGTACCACATAGGTTCTTATTATCGTCTTTTCTGACGATATATTCGTAAAAGAAATGAACAACATAGGTCGCGAAACAAATCAGCTGTTCCCTACATTTTTACGAGTTATGCGAACATAAATGTAGGGAACAGCTGATTTTTTTTCGCGACCGATTTCGTTAAAATTTTGTATATCATCAGAAAAGGCGATAACAAATATGTGGTATAATTTATTGAATAAATGTGGTTTCCACGCTGTGTATTCCTTTATTGGATGACTATTTTCATGAAATATCAATAGGATTATATGGCCTAAGAGGGTTGTATTGATGATTTTAATGATTATGATTCTGTGAATGCATTATTATAATATTACAGAAAAATTGAAAGAAAGTCGTTTGTCTTGGTATGGGGACATATAATGAGGAGGGATGAAACGCATGTAACGAAAAGAGTGATGAATAAGAATGTAGATGGATGGAGAGGGAGAGGAAGGCCAAAGAAAAGATGGATGGATGGTGTGAGGAATGATATGAAAGACAAAGGAGTAAATGATGCCATGACGTCTAACAGGGAAGAATGGAAAAAGAAAATATGTTGCGCCGACCCCAAATAAAATGGGACAAGGGCAGGAAGAAGACGAAGATTCTGTGAATACATACTTGTTACAGTCGTGAATCATATTTTAATAAACATACAACCTGACACTAACATGGAAATTGCAACAAAAGAAAATTGGAATTTCGCTGGCTACGTTTATCGCATCCCCTTAAAGACTATCCCTGCGTCCTAATCAAAAGCGTTGCGTTCATGTGTTACTTTTGTTCGGAAAACCGGATAGCACCCAGTGCTTCAAAAAACACACTGTTCGGCCTGTTCGGTCTTTCGGCGCGTTGAAAATCCAATGCGCGAAAATAAAATCGCCGCAGGAAAAACGCGCACTTCCGAACCGGGACATACTGTTCACTGAACATAAAATGACATATAATCGCGACGATCACTTTTGTTTAGCACGCAGCCTGAGGTAAATTTTTATTATAATCTTGAGCAAAATATTACATTATACATAATTTTTGTTTTTAGATTTGGTTAAAAGTATCCAAATGACCTTAAGAAGTATACTTTAGTAGATGACTTAAAATCCATTGTTTTAATTGACCCACAATACTTAGTAAACCTCTTCAATTTTTTTACATGTAAGTACACAACCTTTTTAAGAATATGCTTCAAGGTCAAACATGTCTTTATCTAAATCAATTCATCCGTTCCTGAATAAAATGGCAACAGTTATACACACAACCTTAGTTAATTCATCATATTTTGCATTACAAGAAAATCTTACAAAGGCACAGTTTTAATAGTGCATTACGATAGAATAGACTACGTAAGTCTCACGTATCGTATACTATTTTTAAGCACTGTGTGACTAAACCTGCACTTAAGTCACGCTTTTCTGTATAAAGACGGACTACTTAAGTCACAGAAAAGCATGAATTAAGTGTGGGTTTAGGTCACACAATGCTATAAAATTAATTTACAATCTCTCATTAGAATTCTTTTTTATAACTAAAGGCTTTAATCTACTGCGAAGCTTTACCAGGCGCTTGCTGACTTTCCCCGAAGAATTTGTCGTTGGGTTCCTCAAATCAGGCATCGACTTACTTTCGTGGACTGGCAACGGTTCTGTTATCTTTGATCCAGTTCCGTAGTACCTTGGCATACTGTAGTCTTCCTGATACATCATTGCTGATTGCTGTTTTATACTCTGTAAGCTTGTCTCTCCCTTGTATTCCGGCAACGATGGCACTTCAGCAAAGAATCTTGGTAGATTGTTACTCTTTATTATAGGAGTGTCAAGCAGTTGACTCAGTTTCAACTCTTCCGTGGCTAACATAACTCCAACCATTGATTTGCTCTTGACTAACGGTGGTTTTTGTGGTGCGTAATGTTCAGAAATATTCAAGAACGATGCACTTCGGTGTGGTACTCTTGACAACACCTTGTTCAATTTGTTTGGATCTATGTTTTTCAAACTATCGACCCTGTTCAGCATTGGTCTCGATAATTTTCCGCTGCTGTCAACTCTATCCAAAGTCTTAGAGCTATTACTTCTCGGGAACTCATTATCTGCTCTCATCCTTAGAATGCCTTTCACACTCTCGACTCTTGGTAAAGAGAAAGCAGATGGTAAAGCCATAGAAGAAATTGGGTCATAATGGTATATAGGACTGAGTGTTGTGATCTTAGTTTCATCTTTAATAGTAATAGTACTGGGTTTAATAACGTCTTGTTTCTTAACTGCTACGTTCATTGTCAGACCTTCCTCGGTATCCTGGCTTTGTCGATCACTGTCCTCTTCTTCGTCAATCTTGAACATGTCGTGGTTAGTAAGAAGTTCATCTTTAAACATAATTTCGAAGTCAGTGACTGGTGAATTGATCTCGTCCTCGAAGTAGACCTTGGTCCTGTTGGGCCTGTCTGATGGGTAGTCGGGTTCGGATTTGGTCTCCAGCTCGTCCAGTGAGTTTGTGCTCGCCGTTTTAGCTTTCAATTCGTGGTCATCTCTAAATATTAGAGATTTAGAGAATACCTGAAAACCAAAGGAGAATATATTAGTGTTGATTACTAGAAATTAGCTTTAGTTTTGTATGTAAATGTCAGGTGTCGGTGTCGCTAGTGTCAGGTGTCGGCGACACGAGTGTCAGGTGGTGTTGTGTCGTGAATTTCATGGATAAATTACGAATTATGCCATAATCGCTCACAGCACTCACATCAACGATTTGCGTTCCGATTAAGACAGCTGAGTGACAGATCAACAATTCGGAACGCTCATGAATGCTCACAGTGCTCGCTCAATGTCAAAATTATATTCACTTGAATACTCATGGTAGGATTACACCACAAATTCCTTCTTCCTTGATTAGGTGGCGACAGTAGCCAAAAGCACAATTTCGAAAATGCCACCTTATTTTAAAGATATGATAAAGATATGCGACTCGAAACAAAACAGCACAACTGTTATTTTTGACAGCGCTCACGGTGATACTAATTTAGGGCATGGGCGATGATACGAGTATCGCAAGATGGCGCATGTAATGACGCCATCTATGACGATTCATGGAACATCGCTAGCGCGATCTCGCTAATTCGGAATGGGTGTAAGCGCGCTCAAATCGATTACAGCGCAATTCGGAGTATACGGAGTTGTCTGTAATCTTGCACCAGTTTCTCACCTCATAAAGCTTGTCAGCATGCAGGGGCACCTCGTTGACCTCCCTCCCGATGATGGCTCGCGAAGGCAGGTGGTTGTTGTTGACCGGTTGCTCGGTGACCACGCTCTCGACGCTGGCTCCGTTGTTGACGTAGCCGTTCGTGTGGGCTGCATCATCTTCTAGTCTGGAAGGAGGTACAAGGGAGATTTTGATAAAGAGTTCTTTTATTAACTTTGGTGAGGTCTTAAATAAGAGATTCGAATATAATTGCGAGATACACGAGATGGTGATAGGTTTTAGGTTAAGATGCAGAGACGAAACTAAGTGTAAAGTCTAGCTTCCATCTGTATCTTACGTTAAGTCTTAACACAAAACCCATAGTGCCTCAAATTGTACGCAAAACTGTGAACGGTTTGGCAAAACATAATCGAGACAATTGTAGAAAAGTTATTTGCCGGTAAATGGCGGACGCTATGTGGCCGGCCACCGCTATTCTAGGACACCATACCTTTACAATAAGGTCAGATATCCGATTAGTAAAAACAACATTTGAACAAAACTTCCCCTTAGTTCAAAAGAAATCGCGTTGACCATCAGCACGTTGTTTGAATGAGCAGCACATTTTCTCCAATAACTTTCTTAGTGACACTATGATTATTTTCTATAATGTAGGTATCATCTTCAGTAACTAAAGTAAATGTTAGCATAGCAACTGACTGTCAAGATCATTGCGTGTTTGTTCGTTTGCGCACGGATTGACGCGGCTTGTAATGTAACTACATGGACAAACAGAAGAATAATCTTTAGGTTGCATACACATCATGTATGTGGGTGTGTAAGTTTATTTGTGTCTGGATGAAGCGCAAATGCTGTTCATAATTTTAAATTTCTGGCTGCCGCGATGGTCTAGCGCTGCTGAGTGTGGTACAGATCAAACTGAACAACTTTCTCCATGAGAACAACATTGTAATCGCGAAAAATATTTCAACTGTCCCATATAAAACTTCACACCACACCTACTCGTGAGTCGGCTGATTATTTTTTCTGAATTACGATATTAGTCCCATGGAGAAAGCTGTACCACACCCATTTTGACTACACCCTTCTGATACTCGCTGTATAATGTATGCATTTTATTAAGAAAATACCATCGTTAATTGATTTAACGAGACAAAGTAATTCCGTTTCGCTTGTTCGAATAGTCGACGTGAAAACTATTCATTTCATGAAAGTTCTACTGGAAATGAACGCTAGAAACACATTCTTTTTGTCGAGGATTTAGTTCGTATGGCTATAGGCTATACTTATTGTCTCAGAGACATGATATTGTATTGTTCAAACCATTGTGTCAATAATTTGCTTAAAATTAATGACATTAATCATCATTTAAATTAGAAATTAGGACAATAGAGGCAACCTCTAGCAAAAATGTAACTAATAAGTCAAATGAGAGTGTAAAAAAATTAAACAGTATCAATCTGGTGCATCAAAACATTCAAGGATTTTTAAACAAAGACTTAGAAGTAGAATTATTCCTGAATTGTTACAAGGTAGATATTCTTTGTATGACAGAACATTGGCTTAAAAGCCACCAGTTCATGTTCAATTTTAGTAATCACCAGGTTGGTAGTTCATTCAGCAGAGTAAATGCTATACATGGTGGCTCATTAATTTTAGTAAATAACCAGCTTAAATTTAAGGACCGAAAGGACATTGTGAGCCTCTCTGTTGAGCGGACAATTGAAATAGCCTGTATAGAATTGGAGCAGTTCATTATATTAAGTGTGTACAGACCTCCTTCAGGATTGTATGATTGTTTTGAAAAGGTTATGGATGAAGTGTTGCACAAAATCTGTAATACAAACAAGTCCATCATCACTTGTGGTGATTTCAATGTTAATTTGTTAGAAAATTCTGGGTTAAGTACTAAAATCATAAGTTTGTTTCAGTCATACAATCTTGCTAACCTATTTTTGGAGCCCACTAGAATAACTCCTACTAGTGCCACATGCCTAGATAACATTTATACAGATATTATACCAAACCACAAAGAAATGATTAATTTAATAGACTCAGATCATTGCGGACAGCTGATCACTATTCCAAATCAAAACAAAAAAGTTATTAAAAAAGATATCACTGTTAACCCAAAAACAACTAAACGCTTAGAAACATTTAAAACCAAACTCTTAAGTAAATTACCACTTCTGTTGACTAATGATGACCCTAACAAACAATATAATGATTTTTTTAATATGTATTGCACACAATTTGATAAAACATTCATTCCAAAGACATTATCAGTCAATAGTAACGCTTCCTTCAGTGACTGGGCCACCATTGGTATACATAAAAGTAGAAAACGACTTTATGAATTATATGATGAACGGATTTGTATAAACACTGCTGAATTTAATTTATATGTTAAAAATTATTCTAAAATATTTAAAACAGTCTGTAGTATAGCCAAGTCACGTTATTTGAGTTCAAAAATTAAAAATAGTAGTAGCATTATTAAAATGACTTGGAATGTCATTAATAGCGAAACAGGAAGGTCTTGCAACCGAAGTAGTGACTACAGCCTTGCTATTGATGACAATGTAATTAGATCAGATTCTCAAGTCGCCGCGGCCTTTGAAAATTTCTTTTCAGAGATTCCCGTGTCAACTACTAAATCTCTAAGCTCGTCACCCACTGCTGCAGAGTCTTTACTTAAAGAAAACGTTCCAGTTGGTGATTCTGAATTTCACTTCCAATATGTCACCTGTACAGATGTAATTAAAACTTTTCACATGTTAAATGTTAAAAAGACTGCAGATCTATGGGGTAATTCTGTGGATGTTGCTAAGTCAATTATAAACATTGTAGCACCTACTTTAGCTGTTATATTTAATAATTGTATTGATCGTGGTGAGTTTCCTGATCTTATGAAACATAGTAAAATCATACCATTGTTTAAATCGGGTAGTACATCAGACCCTACTAATTATAGACCTATCTCAGTACTACCTACCTTTAGTAAAATTTTTGAAAAGCTCATTTTAAACCAAATGCAAGGATTTTTTAACAAAAATAAATTACTGCATAACAAACAGTTCGGTTTTACAAGGGGTCGTTCAACTACTGATGCCGGAGTTGAACTTTTAGGACATATTTATAATGCATGGGAGGACAAATGCGATGCTTTGGGCATCTTTTGCGATTTGTCCAAGGCATTCGATTGTGTTCTTCATGAAACCTTAATCAGGAAACTTCACTACTACGGAATTCGGAACGCCTCTCTGGATCTTCTTACTTCTTACTTAAGTGATAGGATTCAGAGAGTTGATGTTAACGGAAAAAGGTCACCCGGATCTGTAGTAAAAATGGGGGTCCCCCAGGGCTCAATTCTTGGCCCATTTTTATTTCTTATTTATATAAATGACTTGCCTTACCTCATAAGGGATGATCATGATATAGTGTTGTTTGCAGATGACACTTCACTTTTATTTAAACTCAAACGTCAGCAGCTGGTTACTGACAATATAAATAGTGCCCTCGCAAAAGTAGTTAACTGGTTTAATGTTAATAACTTACTTCTTAACGGAAAAAAAACGAAATGTATTAAGTTTTCGATACCAAATGTTAGACAAGTAGAAACTAGTGTTCTCATAAAGGGTGAAGAGTTAAAACCCGAAAATACCACAGTATTCTTAGGCATAACTTTGGATGCCAAGCTTCAATGGGGCCCCCATACAGATAAATTGTCAAAAAAGCTTAGCTCTGCAGCATACGCCGTTAGGAAAATTCGTGACTTAACTGATTTAGAGACAGCCCGTTTAGTTTACTTTAGTTATTTTCATAGTGTGATGTCGTACGGTATTCTGTTGTGGGGAAATGCCGCCGATATTCAGACAATTTTTATTTTACAAAAAAGGGCAATTCGTTCCATTTATAAATTAAGTCCCAGACACTCCCTCAGAGACAAATTTAAAGAGATTAATATAATGACTGTGCCTTCTCAGTACATTTATGATAATCTTTTGTATGCACATAAAAATATTAATCTGTTTAAAAAATACAGTGATATCCATAATATAAATACTAGGAACAAACACAAATATGTTGTTCCTACAACAAGGCTCAAGAAAATAGGTAGCTCGTTTAGATGCCAATGTATACGTTTTTATAATAAACTTCCTAGCCACATTCAAGAACTAAGCATTAATAAATTCAAATCTTTTATAAAGCTAAAACTATGCCAGAAAGCCTATTATACTGTAAAAGACTATATTGAGGACAAAAAAGCTTGGGATTGAGCTGCTCCAATAGGTCTAGACAGTGAATGTTGTTTATTTTTTATTTTGCTGATTTACACTTTTGTTTTTTTAAATACATATATATTTATATACAGAATGACATGAACATTTACTGTTTAAAGTCTTATATTATTTTAATTATTGTGAATGTGAGGACTATGTGGATCATTGTTTCCGTTTTAATCATGGTCTGGCAGTTTGAGTGGTGTATGCGGTCTACACAAATGTCCTGTCCTTGGTATTGCTCGTCGAATCGTTGAGCTCCTTAAGTTCTGAGTTGAGCTGCACGGTTACTGACGAATGCGTGCACTGACTGCACAGGTCCACTCAGTGTGGTTCTTTCCTCAAAAGACCACTTCAGACACCAATCTACATGGTCCTCAAAGATTATATCCGGATTTTTATATACACATTGACATTGATGAATTTTATATAAACAATGACATGGATATTTACTTTGTAAAGTATCTTATTTTTATTATTATTACTGTGAGTGTGAAGACTATGTGGGTCATTTCTTTTTTTAGGTTTTCCTTCTTAGTTAGTTTTAATCATGATCTGGCAGTTTGAGTAATTTATGCGGCCTACCCAAATGTCCTTTCATTGGTATTGTTCGTCGAATCGTAAGGCTCCTCAAGTTCTGAGTTGAGCTGCACGATTTTTGACAAATGCGTGCACTGACTGGACAGGTCCGCTCAATCTGTATGGTTCTTTACTCAAAAGACCATTTCAGACACCAATCTACATGGTCTTCACATTATCTGACCAAGATTATGTCTGGACTTTAAAAGAGACTGTGACCTCTGAGTTTGTTTCGGCCTTTCTTCTCAGAGTAGTCAGATAGGAAATGCCGACCTCATCTAGTTTAAAAAAATATGATTGACATGTAAAAGTGTTTGTACAAACCTACTTACAGAAAATAAATCATTTATCATTTATTTATCATTTGTTACAGTACAATATTTGGATAATTTAAAAATCAAATGAACTGTTCCATACATTTTGACCGCGTAGGTCAAAATGTTTTCTCTCTCTTGTTGTCACTTTTCTTGCAAACAGCAGATTTTTATTTTGATAAACGGCGAAAATTTTCTACGCTACGGTTCAGAAAGATATACTGAATCCATGTTCACAGGTTGCGTGTCGAAGTCCTGCCGCCTGTATACGTCACAGCTGGACTAATTTCTCAATTGTATACTTAAGTATTCACAAGGAAATGAAATGTTATCCAGATATCCCTAATGCATATTTTACCATTGAGATGCAAAAAATACTTAATATCCGCATGTAAGCCCATGCTTATCACTAGTGTGACAGCTAAACGACTGTTGACGTTGATCTTACATGGCTGTCATCTGCAAACAGGCACAAACAATGATTTATAACACAATGCCACTTTACAATGCTATTTGCATATCTTTTACAAAGGATCATGCATGTTTTACATGTCAATCAAACTTCACTCTTCACGTTTTCCGGGTAGGCAGAAAGCCTGGGGTAACTGCGTAACACACATGGAATGGGAATCGATCGCAATGCTTTTAATTTTGACTGTTCAAACACGTTCATTGCGTTTTTATCTTGTTGAGCAGACGAATTTTTCAAACCTATGAAGCAGTGGATTAAAACGTTCCTTTGAAACCCTCGCATTTTGATTGAAACAAACACACACGTGTGTGTGCTTCTCAATACACTACTAGCTGCTGCCCGTGACTTCGTCCGCGTGAAATGTCTAGTTCCCCGACCTACCGCGTCGCATCGCATCGCCCGCCCGCAGTGACACTTCGTTTTTGCTTAGCGTTCTTTCTGACTTTTTCATTTTGCTCGGCTCCTTAGAGTCCTAGCGTGATGTTAAATAGCATATAGTCTTCCTCAAATATTGGGCTATTAAATAAAAATTTTAAAAAAATCTGACCGGTAGTTCCAGAGATTAGCGCGTTCAAACGAAAAATAAACAAATTCTTCAGCTTTATTGTTAGGATAGATAAGGGTATACAACGTGTAACGTTGAATGCGCAAAACCTCAGACACCCTAACTGATTTTTAATTCAGCTGACCTATTTCAGAGAAAAAATAAGTCATTAAAAAAAATGTAATGTGGTTTTATGTGCTGTTTTAGTTTTACTAGTCATTCTGATCGTTTCTTGCGTCTGCGACGACGCTTTATCGAGGGAGGAGTCGTCACCGGGCCGCTGCGCCGCGTTGACATTGGATTTCTTCTTCTTGACCTATTAATAAATAGACACGGCAACGTTTTTAATGAAGATTTTTTGAAAAACGTGACCTATATTAAAAAGTGGTTCAATTAATTCTGCTCGTTATTCTGATCAAACTATTTTCAGGTTTTGCGCATTTAACGTTACACGTTGTATAGGCTCGTCCCCTATTACATGGGACTTAAACATTACTGGCGACATGTGAGTGTACCTACACAGGTACACCTCTGCCTGACCCTTCGGGAAACCAAGGAGTGATGATATGATAATAGCATTTGAGGTAACTGATGTATGGAAGATATCATGATTGTATCAATTATATTTTAATGGTTCCAACGTGACTGCGTTTTAGATGACACCATAGAATAGATGAAGATGATACCTGCATTTGACGTTACGTAACATACATAATCAGTCTATAATGTTCCCACTGCTGGGACACAGGCCTCCTCTCTGAGAGAGGGAATGGACAGTAATGTCTGTAATCCATCACGTGGGCCCAGTGCGGGTTGGTAGATGTCACGTATTCGAATTTTTGGTTCTAGGACATGCGGGTTTCCTCACAAATTCGAAGACATGTGACGTGTCTTCGAATTTGCTTATTAGAATGTTCAATGCCACTGATTATTAGTATGTTCAATAATATTCTTGGAAATGTAAAATAGGAATTACTAGAGGTTTGATTAAATTCATAATGTGATTTAAGGGGGAAGCGCCCGCGAAATTTAAATTTTCTTACATGTTTCACAATTTAGAGTAATTTGGAATTTTTGGCAATTTGGAATCCTATTGATTGATATTTTATAAAATAGCCCTTTAATAGGATTATATGAACATAGACGGCTGTAAAGATGATTTTAATGATTATAATTCTGTAAATACATAGTTGTAATATAAAAAATAAACGAATCATCATTGTCCTGCCCTAATCCCAATTTATTTGGTGTCGGTGCAACATGTCTTTCTCTTCCATACTTCTCTATTAGTCGTCATCTCGGTAGTGACTCCATTTCTAACCAGATCATCATTCACACATTCCATTCGTCGTTTCTTTGGTCGGCCCCTACTCATATAACCATTGACATTCATATTCAAAACTCTCCTCACGATCTTTTTCATTTCTCCGTAACACATGCCTCATTTCTCCACAACAAAAGTATATTACATTAAATTCGTAGTTCTCATAATTATGGAGATCTTTACCTCGAAATATATGGGGAACGTAACACTTTAGGGTACCCATACGAGTATATGTACACGTACAGTCACCAAAGGAGATAAGTAACCAGGGTCGTCGGATACAGTTGAAGTTTACTAAGAAACCGACGGATGTTTTCAAATAAAATTTAATTTAATTAATAGAAAACAAAAAGTTTATTTATCAAACTAAATTTCATTCGAAAACATCAATCGGTTTCTTACTATACTTCAACTATACCCGACGGCCCTGGTTACTTATCTCCTTTGGCGACCGCACATGTACCTACTACTTTCATCGTGCGCGGAAACGTTGACAAAAATCAAAATGGCGGTGGTTGTATATGGAGAAGAACGGAGAAGAAACTCTATGGATATTCTTTTAAATTATATTGTTATAAAAACATTGGTTACATCATTAATGTTAATTTATAAATTATATGTGAGAACGTTGTAAAAAAAAAACGTACATGTTAAAAGCGTCCAAAGTACAGCCAATAGTAACAAAAACCAATCCAAAAATAAAATAATTAAAAATAACCCAAGGCAGCTAAGTGATGACCAGTCCCAACTGGCGGCGCCCGTTCAAGAACATGAATGCCTATGGATAAGCAACATTCAGCGTGTCGATTCTGTAAAATTCTCACGGAGAAAACTTGCGTGGAGTAAGCTGTCAGTGTCATCCCACTGATGCTAGGGATTGACCAAGCAAAGATTTATAATCATAATCGAGATTTTAGTAAAATTTTTTATGCTAATTCTACATAATTTCAAAGCTTGTATTTTAGTTGCCAAAACATCGCTATATAAGGACTAGTCTAGAAAAAAAACAACATTGATATTCTGACTAAGTTTCTGTTTTGCTATATTATTTTAAAACCGCACAAAATAGTAATGTTTTGGCAATTAAAATACTAGCTTTGAAATTATATAAAATTATCTATAGAATTAGCAAATACTAGCTTTAAATTTTATAAAATTATAAAGAGAATTAGCATAACAATCAAAATAAATCATCATTAAATCATTAAAATATCGATTATGATTGTAAATGTATGCTTGGTCAATCCCTAGTATCAGGTGGGATGACACTGACAGCTCACTCCACGCTCGCTTCACCTAAGTTTTCACGGTGATATGGTTACAGTTACAGAAAAAAGAAGAAATGGTGAATGCTCAACCATTTTGAAGGGAGATAAATGATCCAGGACAGGCGCTACCGTCAGCGAGACATTTGATTAACATACTATCATCAGCCGCCAGGACACATTCAAGTGAATTGAAGACATAATACCCGGTAAATGGGAGCTCTATAGTACATATAACTCACATCTGTGCCATGCAATATATAATACAAAGGAGATTGAGTTTATACAATGCAAATATAGGTAGTCTTACAATCTTCAGCAGCTCCAACATTATTTTCAAGTGTTTTTGTATTTTGTATTGTATTTATTTATATTTTTGTATTTTCATTCAATCAATTTGTTGTGGTTATGAAGCAGGATCAGCAGCCTTTATAAGGCAAAGAAAACCACTTCACACTAGGTGGAAACATTACAGGGATTCAAGATATCAGTATACATAAACATTATTTTATGTTTTACAAATAAATACTAAGTAAACGACGTAAATTCCTCGCTGTATACATAGTTTGTTCTAGCTTTGTGTAAGTCCGACTGTTTGTTTTATTATCAGACGGGAAAAATTGATTTATTGTTGGAAACAGGGGTCTACTCTCTAACTCCGTCACTATAACTGCTGAGCATGAGGTCTAGGGTATAATTCCCGGATTGGACAGTGTTATTGGATATTTCCATCAAACATTTTTCAGGAGCAGCCCGAATTCTGGAACTGTGCCCGGTTGATGGCAATAGGGTCACCCCCTATTACATGGGACTTACACATAACTGTCGAATTTTGGGTGTTTCATAATATTCTAAATGTAATTCCTAAATGTTATTGCACGTTGGATTTTCAAATCTCCGGGTTGAGCCAAGCTTTTCAGTTAGATGTTGTCGAGTGTGAGTGGAAACGGGCATAATTCTATGCTAATACATCGTGATGCTGCTTACCATGTGAAAGATACCAAGGTCACTGACAGTCAATGTCCATGCAGACATCATCTGTGTTATCAGTGATCGGTATCGCTCATCTTATCGCGACATCACGACAGATGACGACACACAATTATTGTCAGTCTTTATGTCAATACATTTATTTATTTATTTATTTATAAAAATCTTACCAACACTATCATTACAGATCTATGATCCAATGCGACAGAGTGGCCTTACTAACTAAATCCTAAATCTACACCTTATACCTAGTTAACAAAATACGTTAATCTAAATAACTTATTACAATTAGTGTAACTTTTGCGAATTCACTCAAGTTGCACCACAATACATCAACCCTCCCGTGAACCTCATTCACCACGCGTATGGCTCTAGTGAGAGGAGTTCTCGCCAGCAGGTTGGTCCTGGCCGCAGGTACAGCGAGCAGGGGCGGGCGTTGCCGCCTCCACATAATATCTCGAACCTTCCTTCTCTCCTCCAATCCTTGGGAAATGGCTTCAGTGGTGATATTATGTCATGTTTATGCCACCGGCGGTTTCATAGATTTTTAGATAATTTTCTAAAAGATTGTTAAAACTACTTGTATGGTGTGAGCGGTATTTATGTCTACAACAGAAAAAAAAGAGATCTGACTAAAGGCTCTCGACAATACAGGCGCGATGCAACGGTGCGACGTGATTCTGGTAGAACAATTTCCATGAAGTGCTAACGGTACTGTACCTATTACTGATTAGAAATACCAATAGCACAGGTACTTTGTCTGGTACCGGTAGTAATACCGGTAAATAGCGGTATTTTTGGTATTTTTACGAGTAGTATCACGTCCCAAAAATACCGCTATTTCTAGCTCTGGTTACTTATAATGAAATGTAAATCAGTGCTTGGTACTTACTTGTAGGTCGCAATCTTCTTGTCGAAACAAAACCTCTCCTCGCAGCAGTTCCAGTACATTGTCTCCAGACAGCTGTGGACAAGAGGACACCATTACTTCTGTGTATAACATATACAGGGTGTAACGGAAGGGGGGTATCAACCCTGAAGGAGGTGAATGTGCTCATGAAACTCAACAACTTTCCCCAAAGAACATAGGTCGAAATATGAAAAAAAAATTTGGCCCTCCCTTACAAAACTGACTACCAGCTGATTGATTTACTATGGGAGGGCCAAATTTTTTTTTCATATTTTGACCTATGTTCTTTGGGGAAAGTTGTTGAGTTTCATGAGCACATTCACCTCCTTCAGGGTTGATACCCCCTTTCCGTTACACGTTGTATAGGTCTGTACAGGTATGTCCATCCCTTACACGTCGTATAAAAGCCTTAAGCCGTAACTGGTTAAAGTATGTCGGGGTAAGTTCGGCATTGTATTTATGTAGTAGTATGTCGGGGGTCGGGTTGTCTCCTTCCCTCAAATATGGCGAGGGGGGTAATGGCTGACCTTTGCGTTATGCTCGTGAACGGGTGCTGCTTGTGGTGACTGGTCGTCTTGCTGACCATGGTTTTATCATTGTTATCATTATTAATAACTTGTTTATTTAGTTTCCTTATGGTCCTAGTTTATCATTTGTGACTTCAAGCGACAGCTATGTAAACTCAACCCAGCATTGCATAAATATGTTAGCGGTCACGCCCTTTACACCTGGAGGCTTTTATTTAATTTCCATTTATTAATTTTTGCTTGAGTACGTATAGTTTTTTATTGTATTTCTTGGTATATTGGCGTTGCCAGCTGACATATGGCAAATAATTTAATTTAGCGTTCTGTGTCTTGTAATGTTAATTGCTTTGCATACCTTGTATTGTATTCAGTCAAGTATATTTTCTAACTGAACAGACAGCTGTGCTGCTGGGGAGTTTGTTGCGCCACTTCTTCTTCCCAGCGAAAGCACTAGGAAGTGGTGAAGGGCGGGCGTTTTGGGGGACTGTCTTTTGTAATTTTGACGTTCGAAAAGTGCTGATTCTCAGCCTAGTTTGAATAAATGACTTTTGATTTTGATTTTGATTGGGATCGTACGAATCGAATTCCCGGCTAATTATTAAAAGATTTAGGTATCATCACTACATAGTATAAAACAAAGTCGCTTCCCTGTCTGTCTGTCCCTATATATGCTTAGATCTTTAAAACTCCGCAACGGATTTTGATGCGGTTTTTTTTAATAGATAGAGTGATTTAAGAGGAAGGTTTGTATATGTATAATACATGCATAATATAGTAGAGAAATACTGATAATTTTAGAGGTTTCTAATATGATGTCGTAAATAAACACATTTTTTTGCGCTTACATTGCAAACGCTGGCTGAACCCTACGAGCAGAAATAATGGCTCTAAAATTATCAGTGTTTCTCTATTGCACCCGTGCGAAGCCGGGGCGGGTCGCTAGTGTCTAATAAATGGTATACTAAAACGTCATGAAATGCGCGCTCGCATGAATAATAGTGATCAAGGCTTGGCTTGATCCTCCTCTATTATGTATGAGTGTAGAATTTATTCATTATTCATTTTATCTTTAAACACATAACGTCACGTCTGTTTTCCCTATGGGTTACGCAGAGGTGTAACTGTAGTACACCCACATGTCGTCACAACACTTGGTACAATAGATAGTTGCCTGGATTAAAGGAATAAATAAATAAATAGTATTTTTAACTCATGAAATATCGCGCGATTTATTTGTGTACAAACAAGCTGTGAATATGTGCTTGAAGACGAGTAGCATCCGCACATAATAAACACACACCTCCGACTTCGCCATTGGCTCGGACTACCGAGAGCTCTTGCGCTTAAACACACATTTACAGCACGTTAGTACACTTGGTATCCACAAGTAAAGCGCGCGTCGCTTCGTAAGATAATAAAAACCCTTCCCTTGTCTTATTTGCCTTTTAAGGCACCATAGCGTTACTTTTTCTCAGAAACTTCTGTCACAATTTATTACTCACTGTCATAAGCACAATTTGCTCTAAAGAGTGTGTTAATATCGGTTATCTTTTCTCAGTACAACACGTCATGAAACGACTTTGATAACTATCATCTTTCTCCTGCCCTTAAGCCAATGTATTTGCGGTCGACGCAACATGTCTTTTTCTTCCATACTTCTCTATTAATCGTCATCTCAGTAGTCACTCCCTTTCTAGCGATATCATCTTTCACATAGTCCATCCATCGTTTCTCTGGTTTTTCCTTACTCGTATTGCCATCCATATTCAAACTCAAAACTTTCCTTACGACATTTTCCTCACTCCTCCGCGTCACACTCCAATACCATGACAACCGATTTTCACACATTGATAACTATCTAATACATTGATATTACTGTGATTCATAACCAAAACTGCATCGAATTTGACTCACCTGTTTACGAGTTTAGGTTACACAAACTGACACACACAATTGATATTTAGGTACATTGCAGATAACATAAAAAGCGTCCAATCGACAATAATTATTTTTAAAGATGCGACTTTTCCGTCTTGCCGTGACAAGAGAACTGATTCTCGAACAATAAAAAAAAACATAAAGGTGAGTATACACTAGAGCATTTTCTCGAGCAATTTCAAGTAATGTAATGTTCTTACGAATGCTTCAATACAAGCAAGAGCTCAATTTAAAAAAGCATTTCCATGTAATGTAACGTTCCAGCGAATGCTCGACACGGTGTTCGAAGTTCACGGCGAATGAGCATTTACCTGTAACATTCCTTTATATTTTGCTTTTAATCTTCGTTGTAATGTCGGAGCAGTTGGTTGCGTCTGATGCGTTTATCTAGCTCGATGAAATGATACACAAATTCGCTCGTTTGTTTGCAAAATCAAGTTGTAATAAAACGTTGAGCGTTGTGTGTTTGTTCGTTTTGTGAAAGGGTGACACATTAGAGTGGCTCGATGTTATGTAACAAGTCAATGCTCTAGTCTATCCTTACCTTTACAGGCAAATATACGTAGTTGACAGTTCTTGGTAGTTAGGTGTTTTAGAAGTATAGTAATGTCAGTAATTATGTTTTTGCTAAAGAAATATTGTTGTTTTAAGCTCATCACTACACATTCATACATAAACTCACGCCTTCTTCCCATGGAGGTAGGCAGCTGCTACGATACATACTCCTTTTGTTTCGTTTACGTTCATGCACGCCGTATGCGAGTACTGCGCGCCTGACCTTTCTGAAGAACATCACCAGTAAGGTCACTTGGTCACTATACGTCCTTCTAGGGCGTCCACTACCAGTGTTTCTACGCACATCTACCTTGGAAATATCTTTTGTTAGTCGCTTTTCATTCATCATTTCAACATAACGAAACTATCTAAGCAAACTATTTTCAATTTTGGTCACTACGTCTTCGTCACTAAAAAAAAAAACAGTGTTTTCTTCAGAGTAGTCTGTGGTGACACAGTGGTATCGCCTTCGACTTAAGGGATCGAACACAGGCATGCACTATAATTTCTTTGAACCGCCCTTAATATATAATAGGGAGGCCTATGTACAGTAGAATTTCAATTTAACGACGTATTTCGGGTCAGACGAGTAGTAAAGTCGAGACAGTCGTGTATGTCGCCCTCAACCAGATGGACCGACGAACTTAGAAAGGTGGCTGAGACAGACTGGATGCGGAAGGCGGAGGACAGGGTGTTGTGGCGCAGCCTGAGAGAGGCCCTTGTCCAGCAGTGGATGGCGATATGCTGAGTTGATTGATTGATTAAAGAAAAGCTAGTAATCGAAACGGAAAACCATAAAATAAATTAATATTGAAGTGGCATACATTCCACCGAATTAAACACATAATGTATCGTAATATTCAAAAACATACCGGCCAACCATGAATGTGATGTGTTTGCGGATGAATGGATTCAAATTACGTGTATATGTCTGGTGTTCTGTGAGAGTAAGTATGCAAGGGAGTCCACTGTTCTATGTTAGTTTTAAATTATATTATATTACTTTCTCCATATTATTGTATTAATGTAATTGGTGTTGTACCGTTTTAATTAACTATAAATAAATAAATAATATATGTTTGGGACCAGGAACGGAAGAAGAAGAAGAAGAAGTTGGAAGAATGGCATCCTGGTTTATTCTACTCTTACTTTAAAGGTGGACGTGTTAAAAATAGCAGGGAAGACTTGCAGTAGTAGGGAGCTTAACATTATGGCACATAATTATGGTTCGAGAGTACCTACAGCTTCAGTAATCCCACATAATAGTTAATTCCCACCTTTAATTTCTCAGCAGGATGTACGTAAGATCTTGCATAACACTGATACACGTCATCCGGTGACTATCCATACACTTGATAACACGTCGGGGGCTCATAGAACGTCAAGATATTAATCGGGATGTTTAGCTAAACAACAGTTTGGGTCTATGAAAGACATGCAATCACTTTAACGAGAATATTAATTATAGTTACGGCATTGACACGTCACTAGCATGTTATTATTAAAGTAATTATTTCGCAGGTTTTTAGGCACCAGGTTCTTGGCTAGTTTTAACGATTTTCACACTCAAGAAACGTACAAAAGAATGTATGTGTAAAAGAGATACATATATTAATTAGTAGATCATTGAATGTTCACACCGTCACGTTTTTCGCAGTAACCAGAGCTATCAAAGAGAGTAATCGCTCAGCGACACGTGCTTGGTGGGCGGAATACTCGCTCAGAGACTCACGCGTGGTACATATGCATACCAGCGAGTAATCGCTCGTCACCGTCATACACTCGCTCCTCGTTGCTCGCTAACTCGTTTCTAGTTGCTCGTTAATCGCCGGCGGTTGGATAGGAACCTTAGTGCTTAACGAAGATGATAGAAGAAAACTAACACTAACTGTATATAGTTATATAATATATGTATATATGAGTTATAGGTTTTACTTCAACTAAACCCGTCAAGAAGAGAAATCGACAATTTATTAAACTGTTCGTTTCAGAAACAAATACACAGAAAATCACTCGTTTTACACAGATCCAGGTTCTACAAGAAACGGTTTCCAAAACGCACGGTAGCAAGAAACATTATAATACGTTAAAACTTCAAGTACTTTCTACACTACAATTCCCTGGAATGTTATATCGTGCACTAAGAATATACGCGTCGGTCGAGGTATTATCTTGACACTGACTGACACTATCAGAGTGGAGGCGCTTCGTGTAGCGTGATCATCTGCGGTTTCAAACGTGGTAGTGTCCCTATGTAGTGGTAATACCTAATTAATGATTTGAGAACTACGACCTCGTTGGTCTAGTGGTCGCATGCGCTACTGCTGAGCATGAGGTCTTGGGTTTGATTCCCAGAACGGCAGTGTTATTGGGTTTTTCCATCTTGAATTAGTGCCCCGTTTATAGCAATAGGCTCCCTATTAAATGGGACTGAAACATAACTGGTCAAATGTGGGTGTACTATAGGTAGGTACACCTCTGTCTAACCCTTCGGGGATTACAGGCGTGGTATGTTATGTATATCTCGTAAATAGTGTGAAGGCTTGTTTAAGTTGCACGAAGAAAAGAAATAGGCATGAAGAAAAGAGAAAGGAAATAGGCATGAATGGGAAGGAGCAGGTGCTTTATGGGCAGTGGTGGCGCAGTGGCTGCAGCTTACACTTACATGTTGGAGGGCGCAGTTTGAACCCCAGACTGGCATGCACTTTACTCTGTGTAATTTAGGTATTAGTTTAATCACACACAACACACATACACATCTCAAAAAGATGAAGAAAAATATCATGAGAAATACGAAGTCGATGTTCCTCATGATGTTGTCCTTCAATTTCTAAAAAATCGAAGACATTTGTAACATTCATCAACCCGCACTGGGCCCGTAACCCGCAATGGGCCCGTTTGGGGGTATTAAGGCCCACTCCCTCTCACAGAGAGGAGGCGGGAAAATCATGAGGTGATTATTAAAGGTTTAAATGTTGTTGTGTTGCGAAATGAAAATAAGGTATAGGAAAGCTCGAATGCCAACATTTACATGATCTAGAAATTGTATTGAAGCATAGAAAAGTACATCTGGTAATTGTTTTCACCTATTTATAGACGAATGATGTGCCTAATGATAGATGATGGGCCAATTATACTTGACTGCTTAATTGCAGTTATTACAGTTTACTATGTATTAGGTTGTCTCATAAATTATTGCCAGTTAAAAAGCAAATTATTATTAATATTTTATTATTAATAAAAATACATTTAATCAATTATATAGTCTCCCTTGTTATCAAAAACAGTCAGCCATCTACTGGGCAAAATTTGAATACCTTTCTCCCAAAATGAGGCAGGCTGGGACTCGAAAAAATTTTCAAGTTCAATTTTAATACTTCCAGATTTTTCGAATTTTTTTCCTAGTAAATGAAATTTAAGAGCTCGAAATAAATGAAAGTCTGAAGGCGCAAGATCCGGGCTATACGGTGGATGTGGAACAGTCAGCCACCCTAGCTCCTCCAGCTGTTTATGTGTTAACTTGGCGCAATGAGGTCGTGCCTTGTCATGCAAAAGTTGGACTCCAAGTCGTTTTGGCCGCTTAATTTTTAACATCTCTGCTAGTTTGCGAAGTTGCTGCGTATACAGATTGGCGTTAATAGTCTGATGAGATTCGAGGAAAACAGACAACATAATCTTACGACCGTGTTCATTAAGTTTAGGCTGGGCTGGTGGGTTTTGCCCGCGAGGAATCCAATAGGCATGACGCGTGTTAGTTTCATAATGTATCCAGCTCTCGTCACATGTATTAATGTCCTTGAGAAAGTCTCGTCTGTGCGGACGAAGTAACAAACTTTGACAAATGGCCACACGAACGGCCCGGTCATGGTCCGTTAACGCATGAGGTGTCCAACGTGACATCACTTTGCGATATCCCATCGATTTGAGATAACGATCTGTAGTCGCATGGGATTGTCCAAGCGCCTTCTCTAAATCGCGCGTACTGTATTCTGGATGTAGCTCAAGTTCATGACGCAAAGCATCTTCATCGAAGCTGGTGGGTCGGCTGGGTGAGGTTGATCTTCGCAGCTTATATCACCGATGTCAAAACGCTTGTACCAGAAACGAACAGTCCAATCGCTAGTAGTACACGGTCCAAATGAAGTGTTAATCTCTTTAGCCGTTTCTGTTGAAGAGACTTTAAGTCGATGCTCATATAGCATAATAGCTCGCAGTTGACGCTGATTCATTTTCACTAGACTAATTATTGCGTTGCGTCCGCGCCTATTTATACCCTCACCATAAAAGATACTCATGCTTAGAAAGATCTAGAACTTTCTTGAATTCATTTTAGTTTAAATACGAGAATATTCGAGTAAAATAAAATATGGCAAGAACTTATGAGACAACCTAATATTACGTTAAGCTTGCGACATTGCGTGTATTTAAAAAAAATACAAGGAAAGGAAGAAAGGCTATGCTGGAAGTTTCTTTGAAGCGTAAAATCAGAAACTAAATGATTTTATTTAATTATTTATAAAAGAACCGGAGTTACCGACATAGCTTGCGCAGTAACAAGCTGAAGTGGCAGTGGGCTGGCCATGTTTGTCGAAGGACCTGTGGACGGTGGATCTGACAAGTCCTGGAGTAGAGACCGCGTATCGGCAAGCGTAGTGTGGGACGCCCCCCAGGTATAATAGATGGACGGACGACCTTAACAAAGTGTCTGGGACAGACTAAATACGGAATGCGGAGGTCAGGGTATTGTGGCGCAGCCTGGGACAGGCGTATGTCTACCAGTGGACTGCGGTAGGCTGAGTTTCAACTCAGCCTAACGAAGTCCACTGGTGGTAAAGGAAAGGAAGGTTTCCACACATTCAATTAAAAAAAGGAGCGCGGGGATTGGCACAAGAGAGGCTATGGCCAGCACTGGGTGAAGTCGCGCTGTGGATGATAATGATGGTGATAATCTATCTGTATACTACTTAGGAAATATGCTAGAACTTCTCCCAACCTCAAAGTAAGATATCAGAAGAACACCCTGGCGTTTTCTCCCAAAAGACCCAAGTAGATATAGGATCCATAAGAATATCCTCACGAGAAGAACATCTAAGAAGAAAGTAAAGGCACTTACTACTGGCATGACTTGCACAGCTCAAGCAGCATCTTGAGTTGTTCACATAGTGTCCGCAGGTGCTGATGTCGACGCTGGTCATGGAGGTACGTGCTATGATGTCCCTCTTAAAGTACACCGCATTCCTAGAACAAGAGAGGTATATAGTTACAGAAGAATGTAGTCAAAGAATGTCATAGATAGCCTAATTTGCCGTAGTATCTATGAAGGGTGGCAGCAATATTGCAAAATATGCTGCTGTACAAGGTTCTTTTGACGTAAATAAATATTTTGTGTTAAATATTTAACTAATTACAATGCCCTAATGTTTTTAATAATAATAATAATAAGTGGTGGGGCTTGCGCGCTCTGAACTCTGGGCCTGTGCCGGAATAGTTTACTTTGCCGAAACAAGTCTAGGGTGAGGAGCCAGACCAAGAGAGATACAGAAATCCGCAGGGAAGCATGTGGCGAGCTGTTGGGCAGTAACGACCCCACGGACCCTATCTCCCGGGTAGTCTTGTTCCTCACCTCTTCTTCTTCTTCTTCCTGCCCTTGTCCCATTTTATTTGGGGTCGGCGCAACACGTTTTCTTCTTCCATTCTTCCCTGTTAGACATCATGGCATCATTTACTCCTTTCTCTTTCATATCATTCCTCACACCATCCATCCATCTTTTCTTTGGCCTTCCTCTCCCTCTCCATCCATCTACATTCATATTCATCACTCTTTTCGTTACATGCGTTTCATCCCTCCTCATTACATGTCCATACCAAGACAAACGACTTCCTTTCAATTTTTCTGTAACAGGCGCCACTTTTAAACTTCCTCTAATATACTCATTCCTTACTTTATCCATTCTTGTCACTCCACACATCCATCTCAACATTCTCATCTCCGCTACATGCAATCGTTTTTCATCCATCTTTTTCACAGCCCAGCATTCTGATCCATACAGTTACCTCTGGCTTGCCTTAATTGGCCGGCTGGAGTGAACACTGATAAGGAACAGAGCTCACAACTCTTTCTTGCCTTTATTGGCCGGTTCGAGTGGAGATTCGCAAGAGCAAACGGGCTCGGGGGAAGGAAGTATTCCAGTAAGTGCTCGTAGGGATCTTGACCATCTTCCGGGCTCTGGGATTGTTCTGAAAGCCGTGGAATACCTCTCCACTCCTCAAGCACCTCAGGACATGTTGCCCCCTTGTCGCTACGTCACTATGTGCTAGCGACAGTTTTACGGGGGCCCATTATTGAGTGTGCAAGTCACCCCCTGCCATTTTTATCCGTGTGTATATAAAACATTGATCAGGCAGGGGCTATAGTTCTTCCATATTTCTTGGTAACCAACCCACTTTAGCCACCCAAACCCATAGTCGAACTTTTTAATTTTCCATATTCTGCAATAGTTCTGCACCAACCGGGGGTTGTCCTTGGGTAGACTTGCATAGTACATACAGGGATAATCGTCGGATGGTGCCGCATTTCATTACAATCTCCTAAGGGGCCTCTGCGAGTTGGCTTCGGCCCCTCGTACGCCTTTCAAAGGACCGGGACCTCATGGTCCCGAGATATGTGAAAATAATAATAATAAAACTTTATTTCAGACTAGGTCCATAAAACTGTTAAAACTCTGTAAACAACACAAGAAAACAAAGACTCGGCACTTAATCTAACATTCCCAGCATCGGCAGACAACTAGCGAAGAATGTTTTGAATAAATAAAGAAGGAAGAAAATCATAATATGTAACATTATTATAACTCTTAGCATGCTTGGGGTCGGCTTCCAGTCTAACCGGGATGCAGCTGAGTAACACTATTTTACGTCGATCGATTGCCTATCTGACCTCCGCAACCTTAATGAGTAACACGATACCGCTTGGTAAGGACGTTGTCAGACTTTTGGGCTTCTGACTACCCGTAACACCTGTCAAAGATCCACGAAAGACACCCGGGACCACACTCGGAAAGCTCAACGTGATTTCCGAGGCATGGAGGAGTCTCCTCCGTGCCTCGGAAAGCGGGGACTCGTGCTTAAATAATAACATTCGTACAGTACATACGGATAGTATGTATGTACTGTATGGATGTTATTATTTAACCACGAGTCCCCACTGTTGCAACCTATTCCCCTAAGGTGTGAGACCTTGTAGATCACAGAAGCGTGTCAGTGAGGTCTCATTAGAATACAATAGCATCGTTATGGCGTGGTATTCAGAATGATCTGGTCGACGCCTCGTTAAAGAATATTATCTGTCAGTTGGAACTAGATACATAATGTCAATGTAATGTGTTCGTCGAAGGAAAATCAGGGCAGTGTTGTAGTGGGTGTCAAAAATCAGTTGTGGTTGACCCAGTTCGTAATATCAGAATACGATTCGTTTTACTTATGAGGATTTACTCTAGTCGATTTTCGCCGTGCGGTTGGTCGCTTACCAAATCGCCCGCCGCATGCGGCCTAATTTTTCATTTAACTAAAGAGATACAATTCATGAACTATTGTTACGTAGTCTTTCACCGCTTTGTGAATGAGGTAAGGAGAAAAAATTTATGGATACATTGAGATACAACCTAAACCGTCTCTTTTTTAACACCTCAAACTCGCAGACATCGTCTATCTAATCCCAACCCATAGAGACACTCGACATCAGAATGATCACAATGTAAGTACTAACTTCCGTTCCTAAATAATAAATGTACATAATAGGCTATTAATACGTATAATTATATAAAAACGTAGCTACAACCCCATTTTAATCCCTCATTAAGATGCTCATGTGATTCGATAAACCTCCTCCTCGTGCTCCTTATGAGACCATCTCCAAAAGATTTAGGCGTTACATCGTTGAGCTCCCTAAATAGATTTCAGCTACTGCATTATTGTCAGCCATTCTTGGACAGTCCCCAATTCAAGATGAAGAATAATCATTTGCCATTTGAATCGCATCAGCACCTTAATAATTTAGTACTTTAACCCTTAACCAGGCCCCGAAGACTGGCTGGAAGATATAAAGTGTTCTATATGGATTTGGTCGTTTCTACACGCCCTAAATGATTCCTCATCCAAAAATTCCTGAAAAAACACTGAAATGTCTGAAAAAAAAAAGTGGGAAAACGTATTCCGTTGCCTGGTAAAGGACTACCTTATAATGGATAACTATATAAGATATTGCGTTCAGTTTGTTAATTTTTTTTATATTTTAGTATTTTTGTTTTTTCAATTTATCTACAGGTAAAACAAAAATGTAACTACTTATGAATGATTTATTATAAATGTAACTATGAAACAATGTTATGCCTCAGAAAGAGCTTGGTGGAACGACTTCATACATGGATCAACGCATAATGTTACAGTACAAATTTCACAAATGTATTTATTTTGTAACGTTTTTCTTGCTTTATTTTCGTTGATCAGTTGTCGCTCTTCCGGAGTTCGAGCTTTTTGAACACTCAAATCTTTGGGTAGACCTTTACGTTGGATTCGTACAGTTGCAATCGCGAAAATTCCTCTGTTATAAAGGTATTCCATAAGAGCTACGGAAGAAAAAAGTTATCAAATACCAATAGTGTATTTCTTGGTAGCCCAAGACTTAATTGGTTTATAACTCTAAAACCCAACCCTTCTTCACTAGGTTTCTTATCTTTGCCTGCATATATATCGCACTGATATAGATATCCTGTGCATATTTTCCAGTAGAAACCAGAGTTTATCAAAAAATCACAGGTAAAGTAGGGTGCAATAGCTAGTATATGAAAAAAATGTGATTCGAACAGGCAAAGGATATATAGCTCCCACAAATAACGTCGACTAAACAGGCTATGGTCATATGTTTCCCACGTTATATTTTGCTATATTTCAGACAATTTAGACAAGAAATCGACTAGAAATTATGTAAACCCAATAGAAAAACTCAAAATCTACAACATATCAAAAAATTGCACGACTTAACTTTCTTTGTTTCGCCATAATCGAACAAAAACTTCCGCACTTAACGAAAAAGGCCTGTTCAACGGGTAGTCAAAATTCAAATGGCTGTCAGTGACAAATATGTTCGGATACAAGAAGTTTGCGAATTTGGAATCACAGAGTATACATTCAAGAATTAATTTTGATAGCTACTGTGCTTTTTAAAATCAAAACCTGGGTAGAGCATTGAAAAATCTATGTGGGATGTATATATCCGGGGCCTGGTAAAAGGTTAATAAGGATTTATCTATAGAAGTTTGAGGAACAGGCTATAAAGATCACTCATCCTCCATACAAAAGAAAGGATCCTCCGACCAGACGGGTATCATGTCGTGTCTGGTGGGCAACTGCCCGACGATTGATGTCGGGATGTTGTATATATATATACTAGTTTCGCGGTAAACTGCGATTGCGCGTTGCAGGATTTTGCGTGACCTCAGTGTGATGCGTAGTTCGGATCTGGCAATGTAGATGCCGCCACAGACCTAAGCATCTTACAACCACATTACTACCATGACGTCAGAGACTCGCTATACAATAAGAGCTCCCGCAGATAAGCGCGACGCGACAGTGCGACACGATTCTGGTAGAACAAATTCCACGAAGTTTTCATAGAAATTGTTCTACTAGGGTCGCGTCGCGCTGTCGCGTCGCGTTTGTCTGCAGGAGGCTTAAAACAGTCGTGAGAAAACACTTATGGATAATAACTTCCAGTACAACAAATTTACTTTTATCACAAAGTCGGAACGCATTTTCTTAAGAACCCGTAACAATGTGTTTTATCACACCTTCCATACACTCTAGAACAGATCATAATACTTCCACATTTATAGCCATAATAACTTGTGGTTTATCACATTACAATATGTATTGTGTGCCAACCTCGAGCCGTGACACACATTTGCAAGATAATCAGCTAGCACACAGCAGTGATCTGGTGAAAAAAACAAAGCGTTAAGATGTTCTAATTTGATAGGAATTTCCCCGAGCACCATATTAATAGTTGATGGAACGACGTTTGTCCTATAAAAAGTCCCACCCTAGCGGCACAGGTATTTCCCCACGAAAAAGAAAGCACAGCTTAAAACGGACAAAAAGCTACTACTAACTTCATCATCATCATCATCATAATCAGCCAATAAATTCCCACTGCTGGGACACAGGCCTGGTCTCAGTGAGAGGGAGTGGGCCATAATCCATCACGCGGGTCCAGTGCGCGTTGGTAGATTTCACAGCTCTTTGAATTTTTATTTGTAGGACATGCAGGTTTCCTCACCATGTTTTCATACACCATTTTCGGAGTAGTGGTGTTGACATAATTTACACAAATTAAAACTCCCGTCTTCATTCGAAGCAACGATTTACCACTGGGCCACCACTGGTCCTCAGCGTACGCGTATGGTCACCGCAAAACCGGATGAAATTAAAGACAAAATTGCTAACAAACTCTACAATGAATATAAGAAGATAAAGCAAGGCGAAATACCAATTTATATGAATGTACAATTACCTACTAATAGAAATTTACAACTTCATACGAAAGAGTAACTCTTTCAAACGAAAACCAATAAAAAGTAAAAATCCAGAACCAACAACATTTGAAAGCAGCAAAATATTTTTTGTCTTGTGCTGATCATTTATGGAAACACTGCGATATCGGTCTGTCAACTCAAAACTAAAAACCACATTTCAGCTTGATCAATAAGTTACTACTGACAGATGCCTTAGCAACTACAAATCCTGCTGACACCCATATTGGCATAGCACTATGATATTCAGCCTTACATAAACAGTATGATAGCTGGTACCTGACACTTAAGACTGATTTTAGTGATAAAGAGATAGCGAGCTAAAAATAGTAGCGCTATCTGGAGGGCAGAGATTAAGGCACTTGTACCACCGCTGACGAGCAAGCGACGAGCTATCAATGCTTTTTCTCGCTCAAGAAATATAAAAAAGATAATAATTGGTCCCCTATAAGTAAGAGATACATTGAGGGTGTAAAACATAGCCCTCAACTACGCATTCTGTACATCAAACTAAATAACATGGCATAAAAATAATTGCTGGGAAACGACTTTTATTTTTGGTGTGAACATATTTTGCTGTTTGCGGTAGTGCGTAATGGAAAACACGCAAACAATTGTGCTTATGGGTGCATGCAACGGTACAGGGGTCGTGGGGGTATTTAAAGTTGTGATATAACATTAAAAACTTGTTTTCGTAAAATAACGTCACATAAAGTTGATAACCAGAAGGTTCCCAGGTACGGTCCAGTACAAAAAAATGATTACAATCAAGTGACTCTCGGCTTCTTTAAGTTTCTTTCTACACCTGTTATATTAATAGTTGATAGCAGACTGCCGGCGAGTATTTGTTTGTCACAGCGACAAGAGCTATCAAAGAGAGTACTCGCTCAGTGACGCTCGCTTGGCGGGCAGAACAGTCGCTACGAGACTCGCGCTCGGTACGGACGTATTATAATACCAGGTTATTACTGTCCCACTGCAGGGCAAAGGCAGCTTCTCATACAGAGAAGGCAGGAACATTGATCATAATGCTTGCTCAGGTCGGGACGGCGATTTCAGACATAAATCAGTTCAAGTTTCCTCAAGATGTTCTCCTTCATGGATGTCTGACATGAACAAGATAAACTCAAAAAACACGTCAATATGACTTAAAAGTCATATTGGTGGTTGCCCGGATTTAAATCCACAACCTCGTGCATGAGAGGTGAGACTTCTAATTTCTGATCACGAGATACACATAGCATATATAGTTAGCCTATAATGTGGACACTGCTGGGACACAGGCCTTCTCTCTGTGAGAGGGTGTGGGCTGTAATCCACCACGCGGGCCCAGTGCCGATTGGTAGATGTCACATGCCTTCGCATTTTTCGTTCTAGAACATGCCGGTTTCCTCACGATGTTTACCATCACCGTTTTAACAGCATGTGACATCTACTACTCATCATCTACTTTTTGTATTTAATTGCAGTGATGATATAAAAATACATAAAGTGCCTGCCTTGGTTAGAACCTACAAACGACCTATAACAAGACAAGGCCGTTACCGCTGGGCCACCACCGCTCTCGGGGCATACACATACCAGCGAGTAATCGCTCGTCGCCGTTGCGCAATCACTGCTCGTTAATCGCGGGCGGTGCGACCGGTGCCTTATAGGTACTAGATAGTAATGATAGATTAGACGAGGTGGAAAGATAGATTGGCTTTATTGTACTCTCATAAGGGAAACATAAATAAGACACAGATGTCGGTCTTATCGCTTATCTTGCAGCGACCATGTGTGTAAGGAAGTAAGGGATTATAGACGAGATACAAGATTTGTTGTTGGTGATATTTTAAATGGCATGTATTTAATTTAATGGTGACATTTTTTTGAATTTTTTTTTATTGGATTTTAATTTTAATTTTAACTTTTTTATTATGTATGGACTATGTCTGAAATAAATGAATTAGTTATAATTAAATTGAACCTCTAATAATTAAATTGTGCTCCTAAAAATATTATTGAACTCTCTAATATAAAGATTTCACCTCTTTTTGTGAACCTAAAACAATTCCTACTTTGGGGTCCTAAAACTACCAAATAGCCAAGTAACTACGGCCAGTTTCGATATAGCGCGGTCGGTCACACCACCTCTAACGTACATAACCTAACCATTTGGTCGACATACTGCGACTAAATGTGAGACCAGGCCAGAAAGTAAAAAAGAGGCTCAATCATTTTAAAAAGTGTCCATCATTAGAAGGTAAATAAGTTTTTAGAGGATCATTTAAATATTTCCATATTAAAGGTTGGTGAAAAAGATTGGTGATTGGTGTGATGATTGTACGCATAGCGGACAAACGAGACAAAACTTCACGCATGTAAACCCCGAAGGTTTAGGCAGAGGTGTAGCTATAGTACACCAACATGTCACCAGTTTATTATCACGAACGAGAAGTTCTATATAAAATGGCTAGGTCGGGCAAAGTGTCATTAAATATTCTCGTTAAATTAATTTTCCACTGTTGAGATCTGTGAGACTGTCAATAGGTTCAAAAATTACACAGAAACCTTCTTCATTTTTGAACGTCAAGTCAGTGACAAAAATGGTTTCAGGTTTAAACTTTATAGCAAGGAAAAATATGCTCATTATCCTTCCTGACATTTTAGTTGGAGTCAAATATCCTACGTCTTCATATTATTCAATAATAATATACTAACATAGTCATAAGTATGATTTACTAACAATGTATGGAATATTTTTTGATTCTGAAATTAATAAGTAATAATAATAATAATAATTACGACCGGTAGCTTGGACCCTGCTCCCGTCACCGGCGGATCACTAATTTTTAATATTTTTAAATGTTTTTTTTTTTTTTGTACTTATATTATAAGAAATATTTAAAAATATAATAAAATAAGGTAAAGAAGTGAATAAAGTACATAATAATTATATACAGAGAATATCAATGGCGAAAACCTCAATAAGTAGAGTAGAATGTCACTGAGATTTAATGTTCTTGGTAGTAGTTGCAGCCCGAAACATGAAATTGAGCTTCAAAAATATCACGACTTGCTCACACAAGAAAGTATCACACAAAAACAACAACAGCAACAACAACAAAAGGAAAGAGGAATAACAACAAAACAGGAACACAGCAGAAAGATCTTCATCCTCTAAAGAAAAGGGAGGATTCCCCGACCACAGGAGTGTTGGGCTACTGCCCGACGATTGATTGATTGTATACATAATATATATGCTAGTCGCACGGTAAACTTTGCTTGCGCGATGCAGTATTTTGCGTGACGTCAGGGTGATGCATATTTCGCATGTGGCGTTGTAGATGCCGCCACAAGTGACCTTTATTCCTGTTACCTCCTTCGCAGATGAAACTGTAATCTACTGCAATAACAATATAGAATTGACAAGATTATGACTAAAACCATTACAATAAAGACAGTAAGTAAGCTACGTAGACAGCGATGCACTCAAACCTTAATTGTTTTGATAATTTATCATTAAAGATTAGGTGGAAAGTTTAATGGTTTGCGAATAACATTATCAATAAAAGATAATCTAATTACCTTGACAGAGATCATAGATAAGATCTGATAATGCATACAGTGAGCGAAGATGGCTTTTATGATACAGTGTGAGTCTTCATAAAGTGCACATATTAAAAAGGGTGAAAATATAAACAATTTTACCGACGGAAAAAATGTCAAAAAAAATCTAAAAAAAAATTGAATTTTTTATGGGCTTTTAATTTTTTTTATTCTCGTCTTGGTACCCCATGCAAACAAACTGTTACTACTTTTAAACTAAATGTGATATTAAAACAAAACAAAATTAATAATGATCTCTAATAATAGGCCGAGCTAATAAAGCCATAATTTTTTGAAAAATAAACCTCATAAATTAATTATTATTGATTTTTTTTTTTAGAAAATTTACCATTTTTCTACCAATTTTTGCAATAAATGTAGAATTTATCAAAAAATGTCCCCTTTACCCTACTTTTTTCTTATTTTATGTTATTCTACATCGTATTAGATATTTTTTGGTAAAAATCCCATGGTTGTAGCTAAAACACAACATTTGCTATCAGAGGCTAAAAAAGAGGCTCACCGGGTGTGTTATTAATTCGAAAGGATAAATTACTTTCTTATGAAGACTATGTGATTCATAAAACAAAGAAGCGTAGGTTAGGTTAATCAAAATCATTTATTATTTCACATGAAACTTATTATTTGATTTTTTTTTTAAGTTGTCATACGAAGGTCAAACGAGAGATCTAAAAAAACTTAGAAGATATTCCGGTTCATATTTTTTCCAATAACAATAACATAAAAGGCAAGATGCCTTGCCTTTTATGTTATTATATATATTATATCAATAAAATTATGGCCAATGACCTCCGCGCATCCTTTTTTAGTGAATAATAAAAATAACAAAACGAATGTGTAAATTTTTTTTTTTACTGACGAAAAAACGGAGAAGGTTCTCAAGTCAACGTCATGTATGAACATAAAAAAACGTTTATGATAACTCTTTTTTTTATAGCTTTTGATTCAAAACACAGGAAGCGACCAGGGGGCGACCTTTAACAACAATATAATAACAAGATATTTCTGGAAACTGAGGAATATGCAGCACCCTTCTCCTCACGTACAGGTATCATAACGGATAGTATGACAAAGATTTAAATCTTTGATATATGTAGGTATGTATCATCATCCGCTTAGCCTTTTCCCAACCATGCTTGGGTCAGCTCCTATCCAACCGAACGAATTGACTGCCTGCCCTCCATAACTCTGTTACTGGGTAACACAATTCCCCTTGGTAAGTCTGGTGGTTTGGCTTCCCAGGCACACAACCGTCCAGTCGCAGTGGACAGGGACAGGCACACAAACATCCAGTCGCAGTGCACAGGGACAGGCACACAAACATCCAGTCGCAGTGCACAGCGACAGGCACACAAACATCCAGTCGCAGTGCACAGGGACAGGCACACAAACATCCAGTCGCAGTGCACAGCGACAGGCACACAAACATCCAGTCGCAGTGCACAGCGACAGGCACAAAAACATCCAGTCGCAGTGCACAGCGACAGGCACACAAACACCCAGTCGCAGTGCACAGCGACAGGCACACAAACATCCAGTCGCAGTGCACAGCGACAGGCACACAAATATCCAGTCGCAGTGCACAGCGACAGGCACACAAACATCCAGTCGCAGTGCACAGCGACAGGCACACAAACATCCAGTCGCAGTGGACAGCGACAGGCACACAAACATCCAGTCGCAGTGCACAGCGACAGGCACACAAACATCCAGTCGCAGTGCACAGTGACAGGCACACAAAAACATACGATAGTCATGAGTCAGTGATATTTTAAAGTTCATGAATAACAGTCCTGAGTCCTTTGCGCTGCTGCCAAGAATGTCAAGTCATAAACAGTGTTTATTCATTACTTAATCATATGGTTAAGACATGAGTAATGAAATACTTAACAATTTTAAACACGCCTTTCTGATGAGGGACAGTATCAAATTTTTAGACGAGCTATTCTTTTCACCATGACAAGAGCTGTTTTTACCCGACTACGGCGAAGCAAAAGGGAAGATTATGATTTTGACCGGTATGTACTATATGTATCTGTTCCCTCATAACTTCTAAACTGTTGGTTTGCCTTTAATAAATAAATAAACTATCATCATAATTTGACAAATCAGGTATCGTGGGGGACGTCACATTAAATTGAACATGGCGCCCTCTGGAGGACAGTCTTAAACTAAAAAAAAGGGATACCCTTACAAAACAATGCATTCTAACAGTAGTAAGCGATCGTAAGCTTTAGGGCAAAGCGGCATATGACCGCGGCTATCCTCTGAACATCACTATGAATATGTATTCAATACATTAAAATATATTACGTGTAAGTTGTCTTATTTAATAGACGATAATTATTGAATAGTTTGTAAATAACAATTGCATATTTTCTTATTACATACTTTTTAGAGCGTGATTTTCAGAACAGGTGCTGGAGACAATGGTCTCATTACCAATGGAACAACCAACGTACCTCATGCTTACAGTACTTCGTCAATTATCACTTTTCAATGATTCATGTTCGGCAGATTAATAGGTCATAGCAATTTGTTGTTATTCCTACCGCCTATTGTTTCACGCCCCTTTTTTCCTTATTTTCTTTCATACACGGTTTAAAATAATAAAATAGATATTCAACATCGTCTTCTGCATAATGACATCCATTGGTTTCAAATCGAGAGTTTACACTTAACATCATCGTCTGCCTAGCCTTTCCCAACTATGTTGGGGTCGGCTTTCAGTCTTACCGGATGCATCTGAATACCAGTATTTTACATGGAGCGACTGCCTATCTGATTTCCACAACCCATTTACTGAAGCCACTACCCATTTATTTTAGGAAGTACCTACCCATGAATGGCAGCCGGGACCAATGGCTTACCGTGCTTTACGAGGGATGGAGAAGTCTCGGTATATAATGGATACTCTAAAATGATATTCCTTTACCATAGTGCCTTTACAGCAATCATCTCCAATCTGTCTAAACTTACTTAATGAAGCACATAGCTCTTGTAACAGCCTCGCCAGATAAGTGGAGAAAACGATGGCTGCACAGAATAAATGTACCAGTTAGCTCACAGCTTAGTGCAGCTGCTACTTTCCAGACACACTGGATATAAATAGAAATACGTAAGGACATAGACAATGCGCCCAGTGCGTTTTGTAGAGAATTCATTCTAATCTTTTAAGTTTAACTATAAGAGATCAGTGGTGGTCCAGGGAGAGCAGTGGTATCCCAGGGAGAGCAGTGGTATCCCAGGGAGAGCAGTAATGGCCCTGGGAGAGCAGTGGTGTCCTAGAATCGAAAATTCGAAGACATGTAATATCTACCAACCCGCACTGGGCCCGCGTGGTAGATTATGGCCCAGTCCTTCTCACAGAGAGGAGGCCTAGTTCTCAGCGGTGAGAACATAATAGGCTGTTTATGCTTAGTTTAACTTAATCTGACCATATTGGAGATTTTGGTTGGAGTACTTGTCACACACCGTGGTCCACTTTGAACCTGACCAGAAATCATGACATGGAGGTACCCCCCATGAGGTAGGGGAAGGGGATATTCAAGATAAGGTTTAAGGGTAGCAACGGTTGAAAACATAATTATCAGGCTTCTATTTGGCTGAAATAATTATGCCTCAAGAAAGTGCTCTCGATGTTGATTAACATACCGGGAGTGGGGTTTTACACAACTGTGTTGGTCAATAAAATATATCGAGGGGTTCGTGGCTAGATAATAACAGCCGCACGGTTCGATCGAAGGTTAAGCTGTGTTTGCCGCGGTCGGTTCGTGGGGGGTTTACTATTCAATACATATAGAGACCCCATCCGTGCCTCGGAAAATACGTTAACCCGTTGGTCCCAGCTCTCATCCGTAGATCTTTGATAGTTATTACGGCGATCCAAAGCCTGACAATCAGTCTTACCAAGGGGTATCGCAATTACCCAGTAACTGTGTTGTGGAGGTCAGATAAGCAGTCGCTCCATATGAAATACTGGTATTCAGATGCATCCGGTTAGCCTAGAAGCCGACCCCAACATAGTTGGGAAAAGGCAGGCAGATTGATTGTTGGTCAGTAATATAGAGGCTCCAGGTGCAAGTTAGTACTCTTGCACTTTAACTTAAATTGTATTTACCCTTAACAAAAGAAAAAATCTTGTCAAAATACCAGCAATAATTCGCCCCAAATTGGTCCATTTCATCAATCAACGGTAATCAAATTAAAATTACATACATTTCTTCCACTTAATTTTTTGTCTGCTTCGAAGTAATTCTCGTGATAATCACTCTACAAAACCATTCGAGGTATCATTAACTTTTGTGCGACTGTCGTGAAATACTATGGTTATTTGTGTCGACGGCCTATACGAGAATTCTGAGTTTTATTTATGACATTGCGAGATATCGGAGAAATTAAGGCAACTTTGCGGTTTAAATGAAGATGTAGGTAGTGACAAAAATTGAGAAGAGTATGCTTAGGCGGTTCGGTCATGGTGAGAGGATTAATGAAATGCGACTGACAAAAGGTATTTACAAGGTAGATAGGAGTGGCAACGCCGGGAGGGGACGCCCTATGAGGACATATAGTGGCCTTACTGGTGATGTTTTTCAGAAAGGTCAGATGCGAGTACTCGCAACCGGCGTGCGTGTATGACCAGATGTATGAACGTGAACGAGGCAAAAGGAGTAAGTATGTAAGGACCGTGGCAGGTGATGTTCTGTAGTTTCTGCCTACCCCAATGGGAAGAAGACTTGAGATACTGTATGTATATATTCGTCACAATGGAAAGGTTGAAAAAATATTTAATTTCATTCAGGACGGCTGCAACTGGACGCTTTGGTTTTACGATTGTTCATGCAAGAAAATGTTTACTGTGATGGATTTATTGACCTTAAAGTACATGAAATAACGTGACTCCTCTATTCCCTGAAGGACTCAGGCAGAGGAGTACCTAGAGTACACTAAATTTCACGAGTTGAAAAAACGGGCGAGCCTATTGTCATTAACCGGGCATAGCTGCAAACTCCGGGTTGCGAAATTCTTCATAAAAAAAGCCCAATATCACTTAGCCTGACCCGGGAATCGAACCCAGGATCTCATGCTCAGCAGTGATCTTCCGACCACTAGACCGACGAGGCAGTCGTCGTCTTTAAACTGCATAACACTAAACCGAGATAAGTTATAAGAAAAAGTGGCGGTTGCTGTGCCAATGTAGCAGAGAAAACCTGCACTTCCTGACATCTGACACTTCCCCAAGAAATCTTACGGGCTATAAATAAAAGTATTAAAGCCTGCACTACACTATTCGAGAAGTTGATCGAAGTTAAGCGATTACAAGAGTGATCAGTTCAAACCTCGGCTCGCCTCGGACGACTTCCAATCGTTGTCGGTTTTTGCACCCGAGTCAAAGGACTCGAAGCGCCCTGTTTTAGGTTCTCTGCCCAGTTCTTAGCATAAGTCACATACTTCGGATTTCGGTCAATTTCGACTAGTACTTCGTCGAAGCAACTTCGCGAGTAGTGTAGTGCAGGCTTAAAGCTTACAGCCAGCCTAACACGCCACTTCCTCTCAGCCAAATGTCACCGACCGGCCTTGAGCACTGTTTACCTACAGTCTTTGTAGATACAGTCGACCGCACGTAAAAAGTTTCAACTCCACTTTGAAAACGCCTTTATTTCTTAGCAGTACGGCAGCTTTCGTAGTTCAAGTGTGACTTTCGCGGGCGATAGACCGTACATAAATACGTCATTCACCACAATCTAGGGCCTCCGGGGAAATCTTGACTCATTATGAAGGTGACGAAGTATCGATTATTTGGATCCGATTATTCGAGAGATAGTGCAATTTTGTTCTGTATCTGGTGTTCGATATTACACTGATATGAGTGTTATTATATGACCCGGTGTTAAAAACATGCGCCGGGCACGCACGAACTAACTGCGTAGTATTTATCATCCTATAATTTCCAAAGGCTGGGGACACAGGCCTCCTCATGTCGAGAGGAAGTGAGCCATAATCCACCACGCCGGCCCAGCGCGGGTTGGGGATGTCAAATGTCTTGGAATTTGAAGTTCTAGGACATGCGGGTTTCCTCACGATGTTGTCCTTTATCGTTTGGGAGCAGTGGTGATGAAAATGTTTACACAAAGTAAGCCGCCTGCCTGGGTTTGAACCTACGACCTACAACTCGTAAGTCGGGGCCGTTACCACCGGGCCACTACTGCAGTCAGAGTACGCGTAGTAGATACCACATGCGCATGGGCACCGTAGGAACAGATGAAACGAAAGACAAAATTACAGATTGTAAAATGTTTCAACGGCGTGGAGGCACGGAGTGTAGGGTCTTGGGAGATTATCACCCATCTACGGACCAACCCTGGCAAGAATAGCTTAACCTGATCGATCGAATCGTGCGGCTGTTATTACAAGCCCCTCGTAAATGATAGTATATAAAAATAAAAATAAAAAGTAAGTGAGTAGAGATTCTCGTTATCCATCAAGTATTAATTTGTAAATACCTACTCGTATTAGTCATCTTAGAAAACCCGTTAGTGATGATAATTCATATAAACCACAAACTAAGGAATATCTCATACAAAAAGCCTCAATTTATTCCAATTTATTCCAACAGTATAAGCAATTTCATCACGTCTCGAATTTCTCGGAGATTCCAAAATGGCGATAATTCGCTCAACTGTAGGGAAAACCTGACAGTGGGGATAACAAGTACTTATTATGTATAATTTATGTATCTGATCATATACAACGTGTAACGTTAAATGCGCAAAACCTCAGACACCCCAACTGATTTTTAATTCAATTGACCTATTTCAGAGAGAAAATAAGTCATTCAAAAAATTGTAAAGGTTTTATGTGCTGTTTTAGTTTTGCTGGCCATTCTGATCGTTTCTTGCGTCTGCGACGACGCTTTATCGAGGGAGGAGTCGTCACCGGGCCGCTGCGCCGCGATGACATTGGCTTGCTTGACCTATTAATAAATAGACAAGGCCACGTTTTTAATGAAGATTTTTTGAAAAATGTGACCTATATTAAAAATTGGTTCAATTAATTCTGCTCGTTATTCTGATCAAACTATTTTCAGGTTTTGCGCATTTAACGTTACACGTTGTATATACACAACATCACGCCACCGATCACTGCTCAGCACACTAGGTACTGAGAAATTCCTAATGGAAAAGCCCAATAATACTTTACACGACTTGGGAATAGAACCCAGAACCCCACGCTCAGCAGTGGCACTTGCAACCACGAGAATCGCAGTGGCCGGTCGATTTCATTACATACAAAAACTTGGCTCATCATGAGCTGTTTCGGTGGCCGGTTTTTATGTTCGGTAAACTAACCAATATACGTTTATCGACTTATAATGCATGTAAATGGAATTCTGAATTTGTACCAGAAAATGGTATGTACAAATGGTATGTACTTTGGAGGTGAAGGAAGTGTTGTAAACATAGTTACTAGATTCTGCTGAGAGGGGACTTGTGGCTAAGTAATAACAGCCGCACGTGTCGATCGATCAGGCTACGCTTGCCGATAAGCTACGTTTACCGCGGTTGACCCGTGGATGGTTGACCATCTTTACATACCCCTCCGTGCCTCGGAAAGCACGTTAAGCCGTTGGTAACGGTTGTCATTCGTGGATCTTTGACAGTCGTTACGGGTCGTCAGAAGCCTGAAAGTCTGACAACCAGTATTACCGAGGGGTTCCGTATTACCCAGTAACTGGGTTGTGGAGGTCAAATAGGCAGTCGCTCCATGTAAAAACCTGGTACTCAGCTGGATCAGGTTAGACTGGAAGCCGACCCCAACATAGTTGTAGATTCTGCTCGCGACTAATACGTAGCTGCCCAGTCAGCATGATTTTTTCCGATATCTTCAACAGTCATCGCCATTATTTCATTCAATTGACACAAAACCTTTTTTTAACTGGGCACTTAATCCTTCCTCATTAATCACTTCGTTAATTGGTGAAAACCGTATGAAAATCCGTTTGGTAGTTATTGAGTTTATCGCGTTCAGACAGACAGACCGACGTGGCGCCTTACTTTGCTTTATATATATAGATGACGTAGTGATTATTATACAGGGTCAATTTAAATTAGCCAGCAAAACTCTGTAGATGTGATGGGTATCGATATCTAAATACAGTAAAATAAAAATGTAAATATAGTAAATTAAATAACATATTTCGATTGACAAGCGTCATTAGAGTCATTACTCATTACCTACCCTTCCAATGAGATGATGTAATAATTAAAACCAGCTGTGACTACAAGCAACAATGTATGGAACACCTGATTTATTTTAAACAAGTTCAGTCTGATCGTACACACGACGAATCATCAAGCATTTCCAGTTTTGTTTTGTTATATGAGAAGTTAGCTTATACGGGAAATGTATAGCTTGATAAGTATGTCGCCGCGCGTACCTATCATTCAATCCGGCCAGGCTATTCTCAACTATGTTGTTGTCGGCTTCCAGTCCAACCGGATGCAGCTGAACGAGTGTTTTACATGGAGCGACTGCCTATCTGACCTCCACAACCCAGATGCTAGGTAACGTGATAACCCTTGGTAACACTGGTTGTCAAACTTTTGCGCTCCTGACTACCCGAAATGACTGTCAAAGATCTACGTATGACAGCAGGGACCAACGACTTAATGTGCTTTCCGAGGCACGGAGGGGTCTCGGTATGTAGGTAATGAACGAACCGACCGCGGCAAGCGATGGACTCGTGAGGCTGTCATCATTTAGCCACGATCGTACCTAAATGTGCTACAAATGGGCAAGGAACCATCAGATAGATAAGAACAGGGCACTAACAACTTAAGCCCATAATTCTCACTGTTTTGTTGTCCTTGGATCATTCAATTCCCGGTATTAACACGCTTTTATTAGCTTCACTTGCAACTTACTAACAAACAATGTAATAAAATCTTAGAAGTCAATTTTAACCTACTTCTAACTGTCGCATCGAAATGAAAATTTGTATGTATATGTAGTTCGGATGACAAAACTATAATTTAGTATCTGAGAGCTGATCTGATGATGGAGCCAGGAGGTAGATAGTGGAACTCTTCAATTGTAAACCACTCGAGTTCGGGCTCAGATCAATTATTGTGTCCAATTGATTGGATCTGCGTGTTTTTTAGTTTGTTTAAGCTACACATTTTACGATGCTGCTCTTTAACTGTGACTGCCTCGTTGGTCAAGCTGTCGCAAGCGCTACTGCTAACCTTCAGGTCCTGGGTTCGATTCCCGGCAAAGCTCGGGCCAAGCGTTATTGGGTTTAACTCAGTAGCAGTCCGGAGTCTGGACTTCTGCCCGGTTGATGGCAATAGGCTCGCCCTCTATTACATTAGACTTATAACGGGCAAAATGTCGGTGTACTACAGATACTCCCCTGCCAGACCCTTCGGAGATTACAGGCGTGATGTTATGAGTATCATTTCCCACACCTCGATGTGCCGACGAATCACAGGGATATTACTTACTAGTACATAGTTCAGTATGTATATAATAATCCGACAGTATCTCCGTACGGCTACCGACCGGTGCATGTTATGTGGTACTGTGGTCTACTCTGAATGTCATGGTAATTTCGTCATTATGCTAATTTGAGCCTATTATTATGTTCCACTGAATGTTTTTAAATGTAAGTAGGTAGTAGGTACACTATCAATGTTCCACGCCTGGTCTATGTCATACTACGTTCGCGATTTAGTTTTCAAACATATAAACAAATGGGAGTTATTGGAGAAATAACTTTAATACCTACGCAATAAAGATTAGTTAACGCTACAACTTCAAAATAAAATATGACTTTTTCAATAGTATTAATCATTCTGAAATGAACTTGATTTCGTCTACAAATAAAGTTGATATTTGTTTAACTGAAATAAAATCAATTGGAAACATGAATTTGAATAGACATAATTACCTATTTATGAATGCGAAATTGAACCTGTGTTTGTTTGGTACGTTTTCATGGTCACGCAGGATTATTACGTAACACACTATCAGTAGCAATGGATTTAATTTTGACAGTTCAACAACATTCTTTGCGTTATTTTCGTTGTTGAGTAGACATTTTTATTGATCAAATGAAGCATTAGATTAGTAATATTCTTCAAAATGATTCAGCGGGGTTGTGCGTAACACACTATCAGTAGCAATGGGTTTCATTTTGAAAGTTCAACAACATTCATTGCGTTATTTACGTTGTTGAGCAGGCTGATTTTTCGATCATTGAAGCAATGGATTAGCAATATCCTTGAAAATTATTCAGATTAAAGGTCACAGCTCATTAGAGCCATCCGGCAGCCACCCCGTACCGCCTCGTCGCACGGCGTCCACTCGTTGTCGACAGGTGGTCCACGGGTGGACGCCGCGTTATCACCAATAAACGTCGCGCGGTCAAACAGTGGACTTCGCGTCGTCAACCAGTGGACCCCCCGCGGTCAGCGAGTGGACGCCGCGTGGTCAACGAGTGGACGTCACTTGGTCCACGAATTTTCGAGTAGTCTATTAACAATTGGCACTGGGTCTACACGTGTGTTTCGTAATGTCAAATTTTACAAACCGTGAATTGAATGAAGGGAGGGTGGGGAGCGGCGCATTGGTAGTATAAGTTGTGTTATGTTGTATTTATTTATAGTATTTTTAAGTTATATTATTATAGTATTGTATTTGTGATAATTTTGTATGTATTAGTTTATAAGTTTGTTTGTAGTAGTATTATTGTTTTTTCTATGGGCCTTAGTTGCTTGAAATAAAGGAATAAATAAATAAAAATAAATAAATTGCCAACGTATCGTCCTCGCGTGAATCATTCGCGGACAGCGCGCGGTCCACTCGGGACCCGCGCGTTGGCAATGCGCAGTCAACGCAAGGCAAGCATGCGAGCAGCGAGTCGTCACCGAGTGGTCCACCCGCCGTCCGCGCGTGGAAGGCTTACGAACGAGGCGATCCGGTGACGCTACGGAGTTGATGTAGTGAGCGCATACCCATACAAGTCCATATAAAGAATACTAGCCGCAGGAGGCGAGGCGGTGCGGAGTGGGTGCCGGGTGGCTGTAATGAGCTGTGACCTTTAGATTGATGGTGTGGTGCAGATTGTTGCGCAATTAAATTGCTGGTTTGAATTACTGGACTGTTCAAAATATTTTATTTCACACTAGCTTCTGCCCGCCATTTCGGCCGCCTGAATTTCCCTTCCCCCGGCCCTCCCCGTGACCCGTGGCATCACATCACCTGCCACGCTATCATTTCGTTTTTGCTTAGCGCTCTTTCTGACTTTTTTTCTTTTGGCTTAGCTGTGATGTTAAATAGCTATAAGTAACACTAAGACTTCAGTAAGACTTTTTAACGTCTTCAAGAATGGGGCTATCATGCAAAATGATTTTTTCAAATCCAACAAATAGTTCCAGAGATTAGCGCGGTTAAACAAACAAACTCTTCAGCTTTGTTATTAATTAATGTAGATAATCCCACATGGCCACTTATGAAACTTCAGAAGCTAGGTGCAATTAGCTAGGTTTCAATTGGTCGTTTCGCCATAGGAACCAACCCGGCAACAAACTTTACGGTTACTCTTTTAAACATAATTTGATTTTACAATGTTTTTAAAGTACAGTGTTAATACTCATGCGTACGGGAGGACAGTGTAGGCTTGTCCTGCTCTTGATGTTTCAAAATATTATGGGATATAAAATATTATTACTTATTCATAAGGGGATGGCGAAGTAGACCGGGACGTATCGCGCCGGATCAACTCAGGATGGATGAAATGGCGACAGGTCACTGGAACAACTTGTGACCCACGGATGCCCCTCAAGTAAGAATATATACAAGTCCGTGATTAGGTCTGTCGTACTGTATGGATCAGAATGCTGGGCTGTGAAAAAGATGGATGAAAAACGATTGCATATAGCGGAGATGAGAATGTTGAGATAGATGTGTGGAGTGACAAGAATGGATAAAGTAAGGAATTAGTATATTAGAGGAAGTTTAAAAGTGGCGCCTGTTACAGAAAAATTGAAAGGAAGTCGTTTGTCTTGGTATGGACATGTAATGAGGAGGGATGAAACGCATGTAACGAAAAGAGTGATGAATATGAATGATGTAGAGGGAGATTCCTCTCCCGGCCAAAGAAAAGATGGATGGACGGTGTGAGGAATGATATGAAAGAGAAAGGAGTGAATGATGCCATGACGTCTAACAGGGAAGAATGGAAGAAGAAAACATGTTGCGCCGACCCCAAATAAAATGGGACAAGGGCAGGAAGAAGAAGGGGATGTTTATTTATTACGTAAGACGATTTGAGGATTTTTTTTCTTTGCTATTATGTTAGATATCAGTATCTACCATAATTCCAAAGAAAAAAAAAAAAACGACGGGTTGCACTCCGGGAGTGCCGGCAGAAGTGAAAACTTAAATATTAACGTTGTGCATTTTTTATATTTTGGAATGGTTAGGGAATCATTTTGAACGAATTGCTTTAATTATCAGTATAAAAGTACTATCATTTATGTCGTACAATACAATATTTATTTATTGCGCTATCTTGCACAAACATGACAATTTATATTACACCATCATTATTACCAGAACCATTATTTTATTATTTTTTTATTTTTTTCACGTCCACCGGAGGTGTGCCATATGTTCCACCAGTTATCTGTAGTTCCCAAATTGCAGATTTATTGTCGAGAGATGTACCTTCAAGTCTGTCAATACATTCTAACTACAATTCTAATTAATTCATTCATTTAAGTTAAGTTTGTTTCTGTAACATAAACACACACGAACAATCGCGCAAGCACCCTGCCCCACCTAAACTAAACAACAGGCGCAGGCATACATTTTCGCCGCGCCGTAGAAAGAGAGGGGGATACTTCCTCGCCTACGCCGCGCCGCCGGCTGTGTACTCACCATCAGTCTTACGAATTTTCGATCAGGGTCACGTGTCCTGACGCGAGTTTTACATTTTTTACCCGTTACAAAAAAAGTGTACAACGCCGCTAAAGAAGTTTTCACTTCAAAAATTCAAAAACGACTTTTTGCTTACTTTTGAGATGTTACTTAAGAACAATCTAGACCCCTCTCACTCCCACGTAAGAAAAAATAAGAGTAGTTTGAACGCCCTCCCCCTCAAATCCTCTTACGTAATAAATGAACAGCATTAAAAAGTAAAAAACCTTAATTACGATAAACAAGATAACATTAAAATATATAATATATTATGTATGAATATGATATACGTAATAAAAAGGGAAGAGCTCATTGGGTATCAAAAAAATCGTTCGCGTCGTTGTCAATGGGATAAGTGCCCAAAAGGTTGGCAGCATTGCCACGTTGGATGGAAATGCTGATTATTTGGGCTAAAAATAGGCCAGCCCCTGGCAAATATTATTTTGAATTTGAGTGTGTCTGGCGTGACAGAAGCATTTAAGTCCATCAACTTCCATTCATCCTTTTATGGATTTAAGCAGTGATAATTTCTAAAGCAAACACTTTAATGCCTAAATAAGTAGTTTGGGAGCTTATGTAAGAGGATATTATTACTTCGTTTTGAAGCATTTACTTAGTCATAAACGGATGTAAAGATATCGAAACGATCATCGATCAATCATATATTTAATTAATATTACTAACCCCTTAATTAATAAGTTATTGTTGTACTAACCATTGGACCTATGTTATCAAAGTAAGTAAATAAATTATTATTATATAAGAATTATGCTATAATCATTTGATAATGATTAATCAATGGTAGCTATTGACTTCTAAACATATCAATAAAAATAAAAATCTTGGTATCATTACAAATGGAAATAACGTGTCCTTAGGTATTTTTTTTTTCTTTTTGTAATTATTCGGTAATTAATTTATCAAAACCATCAAAAAGCAGCTACCTAAGCTTTTTAGTTGTTGCATTCTTTCGCTAAAGAGAATGCTACCAAATGCCGAGTGTCATATCGCTCATCCAATAGAACAATGACGTAATTACGTTATAGCTATTTTTAAGAAGAACGTTTTAAACGTTTGAAATTGAAAATATGATTATATCATATTTTCAATTTCAAACTTTTAATCCAATGATTATGCTAAAATATTTAATATTTTTATGTATGTTACTTTACTATCAATAATAATTTGTAATAATTTCATGAGAAAACTCAAGAACTGTTTAAAAAACATTTTCGTAATTACGTCGTTGTTCTATTGGATGAGCGATATGATATATTTAAAGTTAAAACAAGAAATTACACGCAGGCAAAGCCGCGGGTAGGAGCTAGGAAAGAATAATCCCATTGTTTCCTTTTACCGTTTAAATCATAATTTTACCGATTAAATCATAAATTTACCGATTAAATCATAAATTTACCGATTAAATAATAATTTTACCGATGAAATCATAATTTTACCGATGAAATCATAGTTTTACCGATAAAATCATAGTGTTTCCGGTTAAATCATAATTTTACCGATTATGTCATAACTATACCGACTAAATCCTAATTTTTATGCTGCATGCTTTAATATTTCTTTGGAAACTAAAAAGAACTCAATGTGACGCCATTCATAAGAACTTTGGAGTGCAATAATATTAACTTCGTTAGTCACATTTAAAACGGTTCAGCGGTTTCTGAGAAAAGGTTGGAAAAAAAAGATATACCGTGTAGTCGTGTGTATCAATATGAATACATTTGCACTCAAACTGAGGTTTGAGGTGCAATGACGTGACTGCGCATAATGTGGTGCAATGTCAAAGGGAACAGACAACACTGAGTTCAGGTTTAAACAATAAAATATCTTACTTCATTAAAAGCCCGTAGGTATAAAGGATAACATTTTAACCAATACGCAAACTGAAACCATGAATTCAGCATGATTCTAGATGTAACGTAGAAATTATTTGCGGGATATTAAAAAAAAATTCTACGCTGGTGGTTTAGAATCATGTGCTTAATTCATGGTAATTTTTTTTTCATATATAGCTGAGGGGTTCGTTGGTAAATGATAACAGCCGCACGAGTCGATCGAGGGCGAGGGTTAAGCGACGCTTGCCGCGGTTGGATCGTGAATGGTAGGTAGATCATCCATTACTGTATATCGAGACTTCGTGCCTCGGAGAGCACGTGAAGCCATTGCTCCCTGCTGTCATTCCTAGATCTTTGACAGTCGTTACGGGTAGTCAGAAGCCCAGTCTAGGTATCGAGTTACCCAGTAACTGGGTTTTGGAGGGCAGATAGGCAGTCGCTTCTTGTAAAATACGGGTAGGTATTAAGCTGCATCCCGTTGGACTGGAAGCCGACACCAACATAGTCGGTAAATAGCTAGGCATATTCATTGAGCTATCTTAAGAATTTATTACTGTGATCGAGTTTTGTGATGTCAAAATGGTGAGTACCATTTCGACATCACACAGCATCTGAGTTCTGACATAGATCGGATACTGTATTCGTTGGCTAAGCGTGGTAATTATGTCAACATACGAAATATTCATTCTTTTATTACACAAGGCCAGTTCCCATGGGTAAAAACGATAAAAATTTAGTCGCAATCTCACCTCAGCGACCATCAATGTCAAAAACTTATCAAAAATGCAGGAAAAATAGAAAAAATATAGATATTTTTGAGAGGGAGCGTCACGTCCGCTACGAGTAGCGTCCGTTTATGGCCCTATTGTATTCTTGAAGGTGATTTTTTTGTCGTATAAGTCGCGTTGCGGCCGTTCTACCCAAAAGTACACTCAACGGTAGAAGAGCTTGTTGTTAGAAAAATAAAGGACAGACCAAATTAACATTTTGTGAAGCATGGCACTAGGCGAGTAGACTTATCAGGAGATACTTTTTGTCATCCACACACACACGCATATTTTTATATTTGATCTGTGTATTTTGTTTCTAATCACAAGCACTTTTGGCGTTGAGTGTACTTTTAGGTAGAAGGGCTTTAACGCGACTGCTCCGAGAAAAAATCACCATCAAGATTAAAATAGGGCCATGTACGGACGCTACGTGTAGCGAACGTATCGCGACGCCGTCATTTTTGACAGACTGAGACTGAGATCAGACTGTGAACGTTCTTAAAATTACGAGAATTGCTCCTCAGTTCATTGTTGATTTGAATTGTTCCGCAAAGTACCTCCACATCCTACTAAATAAACGCGAATGTTTGTGAAGATGTATGTTTATTACTCTTTCACGCAAAAACTGTTGAACGGATTTTAATGAAACCTTACAGTAATATTTATTAAATATATCAGAATAACACATGGGATACTTTTTATACCAATATTCCTACGGGATCGACACTTTTGTCGATCCCGTAGGAATATTGGTATAAACAGTATAACTATTTTATATTTATTTATTTTAAAAAAAACATATGCCAGTGAAATCGCGGAGCGCTGCTATTATTTTGATATTCTTTTTTCGCCCTACATGTTCTTCTTTATTCGCCTCAGGTTTACTTTATTTGTAAATTTTGTTTGCCCATTTTCAGACGATGATTTTCTTGAGTGCGAAGCGCCAGGGTACCTCGAGAGATTGATTGATATTGATATTTCATGAAATAGTCATTCAATAGGATTTTACGAAGTTAGAAGATTGTATTGATGATTTTAATGACTATAATTCTCTAAATGCATACCTATTTGTTACGTTCGTAAATCATACTTCGTTCAAGATAAAGCCTGACACTGATCTGCAAAAAACCTAAGATTTTTTTTTCAATTTAGCGGCCTTTTTAGCGCATCCCCTTTGAGAAGAATCATTCTCTATCAGTATGATATGTCTCAATATACTTTAATAACTTAGTCACGAGAATTACAAAGTAATTCCGCACATTCATACTATTGACTAATTAATGAGATATTGACACAACATTCTGCTACTAAATTATTTAGTCATGAAAACTGCAACAGTTTATAAACCAAAGAACAAACAAACGATATTATGTTATAGTAAACAAGAGTAAATAATAAGTTTAGTCAATATGGACTACTAGAGGGGCTTGTGGCTGATTGCAAGTTTAAATAACAGCCGCACGGGTCGACCGTCAGTGGATGGGTGACCATCTTAACATACCCGTGCCTCGGAAAGCACGTTTCGTTGATCTTTGACAGTCGTTACGGGTTGTCAGAAGCCCGAAAATCTGACAACCAGTCTTACTAAGGGGTATCGTATTAAACAGTAACTGGGTTTTGAAGGTCAGATAGGCAGTCACTCCACGTAAAATACTGGTATCCAGCTGCATCCGGTTAGACTGGCAGCCGACCCCGACATAGTTGGGGATAGGCCGGTGATGGCATTCTATTATATTCTATTGGCTACTAGCTTTTGCTATACCTATTTGTTCGTTTTCGCTCAGCGTTCTGTCTCCCTTTTTATTTTTTTGCTCATCTCTTAAGAGCAATAGCGTAATGTTACGCAGCCCATAGCCTTCCTAAATAATTGGGCTATCAAATGCAAATAGAGTTTTTCAAATCCCACTGTGAGTTCCGAATATTACACCCCTTATACAAACATACAAACAAACAAACGTTAGCTATTATGTATAGAAGACACTTGATATCAATAATGTGAAAAATTATAATATTTAATTTAGGCAAAGTTATTTCCGTACAAAAAACAACAACTTGATTTTTTGTACCTACATCGAACTTTGTATTTCAACCGTAACTACTATGTTAACACATCATCAACTGCCTAGCCTTTTCCCAGCTATGTTGCGGTCGGCTTCCAGACTAACCGGATGCAGCTGAATATCAGTATTTTACATGGAGCGACTGCCTATCTGACCTCCACAACCCAGTTACTGGGTAATACGATACCCCTCGGTAAGACTGGTTGTCAGACTTTTGGGCTCCTGACTACCCGTAACGACTGTCAAAGATCCACGAATGACAGCCGGGACCAACGGCTTAACGTACTTTCCGAGACACGGAGGAGTCCCGGTATGTAAAGATGGTCACCCATCCACAGGCCAACCGCGGCAAGCGTAGCTTAACCTGATCGATCAACCTGTGCGGCTGTTATTATTTAGCCACGGGCCCCTCTAACTACTATGAGCAACTATGATATAGCATAACTACTATGTTAACACAAAAGCACAAAATAAAATAAAAAAATAATAAGTTAACAAACACTTAAGGAAGTAATGTAATATTCAATACCCAACTTATTTTTAATTATTTTACCTATTATGGTATAATAATTTCATTGTAGGTAGGCACATCGTATTCACATATGAAACATAATATAATTAATATAAACCAAATAATGTAAAACCTTTTAAAAAAGTACCTAGGTGGAGTTTCTTGCCCATTCTTCTCCATACGAAAACTACCTTTTGGAAGGGCCGACTAGAATCAATTCTATTTTATTGTAGTTTTTGACGTTTCAAAGTTTTAAGAGCCTATTTGAAATAAATGTTTTGACTTTAGACTTTACTTTCCAACAAAACTAAAACACAACAACAAGTAACTAGGTACCATAGAAATACAACAAAAACTTACCTCCAAACGAATTTCCTTAAACTTTCAACACATACTATAAACACAATCTTTGTTTTTATTCTTTCCACTATCACTTTCAACACTTTTGGTCACTTTAATCACAAATACGTGCGTACACTCGTTCTATTTAGTCGCAGTGCGTACGGGAGTGTTTTGTTCGCAGCGCGTTCGGGCGTCTGTTTTGGTAGCGGCGGGTACATTGGCCCGGCGCGGTAGTGAAACTGCGGCGGTGAGCGTACTACCGCCACGACGTGATTCATTGACTACTAGCGGGTGGTCCGGGGCATGAGCGGTAGCGGGGGAACGTGATGAAATATTACGTTTGTAAACGAATTAATTTGGCCTTGTTTTAAAAGTGAAAACTTCTTGAAAAGAGAACGAAACTGAACCATCAAGCTCTGTTTGGTGACGCTGAATCGCGTATACTCTGCTCCCGTCATAACTTTTCACTTCTATCGTGTGGTCATAAGCACATACCATTTTTTTATGTACCATTAATATGTCAATGGTTAGCAAAATTAAATAGTGTGGTTATTTTTAAAAGTGTCATGAGTAAAGTAGGTAGTAAAAAGTTTTTTTTTATGTTCTGTAACTCAAAAAGGAAAACGGTACCCTTATAAGATCTCTTTGTTGTCCGTCTGTCCGTCCGTCTGACAAGATCCTTTTTCGCAGGAACGTGTAGAGTTATCGAGCTGAAATTAACATCAAATACTACTGCAATCCCTTGAACTATTGAAAAAAATCAAACTTCTAAGTCAACGCAAGCAAAAGATACGGGCGTTTATGTTCCATTTGTTTAGCATATTTTGACACTCGCCAGAGAATCAAAACCTATGGGTACTTCCAGTTGACTTAGTATCATAAAATTGAACAAGAAGCAATGTCATGTAGCACAAGCAAAGGAAAAAATCCGAAAACCGTAAAGTAGTTAAATACCTACAAATTTGTACGGAACTCTCGGTGACTCGCACTTGACCGACACTTTTTTGACAAATCACCTTCGGACATCCTAGATTTCTCATCAACGGTGAACTTACCAGCTTGCAAATTATAATGATTTTACAATTTTATTAAGTTGAACGTCACCCGTTCCACTTACAGGGTGAATATCCATGTACTGAATATCAATCCGCGTCACAAATTAGATCTTCTGTATAATTTATAGCACAGTATCACAAAATAGGTAGGTGCCGAAGACAAAAACAGGCGCATGCACACATAGACACGTACATACGGAGATTTTATACTGTCTTAAATGAATGCCAGTCAGGCATGAGTGCGGTTGGACTCGCTGGATTCTCAACGTTATTAAGAACCCAACAGTATCAAAAATACTGTTGGATTTACAACCCTTGGCGCTAACCAAAGCGTTGAAAGTCCAGTGAACGATAAAAAATCGCCCGTGGTTACGAGGGGTGTGTGTGTGTGTGTGTTTTCGCTTGTTTTCTGAAGCTAACCTTCTGTAGATATTTTGTGATATAACAATGGCTGCGCGCGTGACAATGTGTTGACCTCAGAAACTATTATGATTCAGTTCGCATCGGTGGAGATGTCGCTCAAAGTATCCATAATTTATAGTTCACGTGATCGCGACATAAGATGGAGTGTGTCGTAAATAACTGTTTTATGTGAGCATTGTTTGGGCCTCATGGCTAAATAATAAGAGCCGCACGGGTCCATCGAAGGTTAAGTTACGCTTGCCGCAGTCGGTTCGTAGATGGGTGACCATCCAATATATATCGAGACACTCGTGTCTCGGAAAGCACGTTAAGCCGTTGGTCCCGGCTCGCATTCGTAGATCTATTACAATCGTTACGGGTAGTCAAAAGCCCAATAGCTTGACAGTCAGTCTTACTATGGGGTATCGTGTTACCCATTAACTGGGGTTAGAATGTTTAATGGTTCAGAAACAAGTTGGTTTCTGTAGTATAATGAGATCGTCGAGCAATATATTAACAACAATCTGTCGAAAGTAAAATTCATTCGTTCGCGTGACTTTCTAAATTAAACTAATCAAAAATGACAATGTTCTATATACAGGGACAAATTAAATTAGTTAGCGAAACACCGCAGATGTGACGGGTGTCGATATCTAAACGCGACAAAACAAAAAATAAACCAATTTGATGTTTTTTTTTTGTGGGGTCATCGACCGCAGCTAGTGCATCCACTTGAAATATTAGCTTAAACAAAACTTTTTTTTTGTTTAAACTTCACAGAAGTGATTGGTATCCATATCTCAACACGATAAAATAAAAGAAAACAGTTTTTCTCAACTAATTCTTCAAGTATTAACACATCCAGCGGTCGCTGACCCCTGAAAAGAACATCAAACAATTTTTATTTTATCGTGTTTATATACATATAAATCCCATCACGTCTGCAGAGTTTCGCCAGCTAATTTAATTTGATTTGGTTTCTTTGTAGGTACGTGGCGAAAGACTTCGGAAACATATTTTAATATTCTCATATCCAAATATAAAGAATATTACATTCTATACAATAGTCCAATACCTTATTTATGTACACCAAAGAACCGTGTTCTTTAACAATAGATACTACTTAAATTCAATGTCAAGACACCGTGTAACATTGAATTACGTAATTCGTCACGGGACGAATAAATTGAACTCGATCAAGCAAATGTCTTTCAAACCTACGTGCTAACGTACTCTGCTAATAGGTCATTTGCATGATTTTTTTACAGTGCCAGTAGATGAATGTCAGACTGTTTTGGTGCTAATACTATTTCAAGAGCGGACGGTTTTAATTTGGCCTACATTTGAATTGTAACTGATTTGACGCGGTATCAATACTCATAGAGAGGTATTGTGATAGTTTACCGTTTCCTGATGATTGCTTTAGTACTATCAATGTCAGTAAGTTAAAGTTAATAAGGACAGTAAATTAAAATGTTGAGATCTTAAAAGAAACAGTCTGAGCGTGTTTTATTTTAGATTGGCCGCCTATAATGTTCTTCTGCAGGAACACAGGCCCCCCTCTGTGAGAGGGAGTGGTCTGTCGTCTGCCACATGGGTCCAGTGCCGGTTGGTGGATGTCACATGTCTTAATTTTTTTTTTTTTTTTGTTTTTATGACATGAAAGTTTCCGCACGATGTTTTCCTTCACCGTTTTGAGAGCAGTGGTGATGAAAATTATTAACGCAAAGTAAAGTGCTTGCTTGGGTCCGAACTCACACTCCACAACTTATAAGTCACGGCTGTTACCACTGGTCCACCACTGCTCACTTTTTTATTTTAAGTTTCTTAATACGCGGATTATAAGTTTACTCAAAAATTCACAACTATGGATTTTTTTTCTTCAACTAAAATTTGCAGTAGGGAGTTCCCATGCACTCAAAAATTTGCAAATAATCGGATATTAGGCGTTTTTGAACCATTTGCAATGTAACTAAGTGTTACTTTCTCCAGGTAGCCAGTCCGTACAGCCCGATTCAAACTGTATGGTGGCTCGGAACATGAGGCGAGTCGCTGCGCTGTAACAAATTCATTTGTCAGCGGGGGTGGGGGGGGGGAGGTACTGCGCAGCGTATAGCGCACTTCAGAGCCGCCGTAAAGTTTTATTCGGGTTAAACCATACGGGCTCATTTAATAAAATTACCATAGTTTGCCTCCCTTTAACCGCTGTTGCTTATGCCTTGCGTTTCCACCACTGTTTTATTAATAGTGATGTAACGACCGGTTTCTAAAGACGTCGGTACCTGTTCACTATAATTTGTTTATAGGATAGACGTCAGACGTCACGTAGGCTTACCCCAAAGTTCTTCCTGGTTACGAGTACGTCATCTGTTTTCTGCTGTCGTCACACATGGTGACTGCCCCGTTGGTCTAGTGGACCCAAGCGCTACTGCTAAGCATGAGGTCCTTGGCTCGTTTGTCGGGTAAACTTATTGTTTTTTTTTATCATCTGGAATTTCACAGTAGCAGCTTGGATTTTGGATTTGTGCCGGTTGATGGCCATAGGCTCGCCCCACGGTACTTAAACACAACTGGCGAAATGTAGGAGTGCTATAGCACTCTGTCACCTCTGCCTAACCTTCGGAAAAACTAAGCGTGATGTTTATGTTATGTTATATTTATGGTGAAAAAGTCGATGACCTCACAGCATGGAAAGGAAAGTAGTTAGTACCTACTAACTACTAATACTAACTACTTTATATAGAAAATAGAAATGTTTTGATAGATATTTAGTTCTAGATATGCATGTATTCATAAGCAATGGATTAGCAATTGGCAATATTCTTCGAAATGCTTGAGACAGTGATGGATCGGTTTATTGGTTTAATAACTTATCGGATAAATTAATAGCATAATCACTATAATCAGTCTATAATGTTCCCACTTCGGGGACAAACGCCTGCAATCTATGAAAGGGAGTGAGCCGTAATTACCACGCGGGCTCAATGCGGTTTGGTAGATGTCACACAGTCACATGTCACTTAGTTTACTTTTTTTCACTTAGTTCTTGAACGTGCCGGTTTCCTCACCATGTTTTCCTTAACCGTTTTGAGAGCAAATATGTAATAATCCTACTAATATTTTTAGTGTGAAAGTTTGCATTTTTGAATATTTGTTACTCAATCACGCAAAAACGGCTGAACGGATAGGCGTGCTTCTAGACCTGTGGTTTCTGTGCGTTGTCCACCTGTTAGTTATCGAAGATTAGATAACTAGATTTACTTACTTTATGGTAATCTATTTATCCGTTTCACTACCTCTCCGTCTATCAAACTCGCTTTTTCAGAGAAATTATCTTCGATTTTAAGCAAATTCAGCTGAATTATTAATATTTTACGGGAAATGACAGAATTATCTTCTCGTCAAACGCGCGGAAAAGCCATTTTATAGCATCATCAGCCTATAATATTGCCGTTGCTGGGACACAGGCCTCCTCTCAGTGAGAGGGAGTGGGCCGCCGTGGTGGGCCGTAATCCACCACTCGGGCCCAGTGCGGGTTGGTAGATGTGTGTGTGATTTTGGTTCTAGGACATGCTGGTTTCCTCACGATGTTTACTTTCATCGTTTTGTGTAAATTCCTTTGACAATCAATAAGAAAAAATATAATCTAGCAGCGCCCCGCAGAGTCGATCCCGTAAGAATATCGGAATTAAAAGTGTCTTATGTGTTAATCCAAGCTATAAACTGTCTGTGTGCCAAACACGCGGATGAAGTGAAGCTGATTGTATTTCTAAAAGCTCTCAATCATCCTTTGAACCACACGTAGTGCTTAGGGAATGCAATCTCGTCTCGCCGAGATCCCGATCTCGCGAGATCCCGCCCATATTTTACGAGATTGTATCTCGTCAAATTTCGTACGAGATCTCGCGAGATAACGAGATATCACACTTCATGAAAAGCTGCAAAAATCGCTGAAAGCACTGAAACAGCCCACTGCTCGCTCAACAAATTCTACAACAAATACTTTAGACATTTTAATAAAAAAAGAAATGAATTTGTACGAAGCTGGTGGAGTAAGAGGGGAACTTTTAAACTTCGTACATAACTGCCTCTCAACTGTGGTTCCCACAAGTGTTGAGGCAGAACGAGCTTTTTCAGCAGCAGGGTATTTAGCATGCAAAATCAGAAGTCGTCTGTCAGATGATACTCTCGACATGATGTGTTTTTTGAGAAGCCATTTTCAGACAAACTATCTTGTCTTTCCGTACCTTGATAACTTCATCTGACTTCTACTTTAAACTTTTTTTATTTGATTAATACGATCTCACAACATTTATTTAACAACTTCTGAAGTTAAGTTTTTGTTTTGTTGTATTTATTTACCATAAGTAATGTTCCTATTACTCTTAATTATTGAAACTAAAGTAATAATTTCAAAGGACTAAATATAGATAATTATTGTTTTGTTACCAACATTGTAAGAATTTGAACTGATTAGCTACAGTAGGTATAACAATTATAGACATAAACAAATGTTATTAGAGTTAGAGACAAAATAATAAGTACTCTGTTGATTTTTAAAATAATACTTACATTATTTTTATAACTAAGCAACGCAGTTTCTATTTAATTACATATCATGTCAATTACTAGTTCTTAAAACAAGCATTTGCATATGTTTTAATTGCGATTCTCTCAATCTCGCGAGATCCCGTAATTTGCGAGATCTCGCGAGACTGGGTTTTGAGTCTCGCGAGATCTCGCTAGGCGGAAATCTCGTACCTACGAGATTGCATTCCCTAGTAGTGCTAGAGTAACGTAATCATTAAAAACAACCATCTTCATCACCTAGAATGAGAGTAAACTATAGCATCATCTTCATTCATCTGTTCTAGTGGTGTCCATAATCTCAGATAATTTATATTCCATCGCCACTTAATCAGTTATCTACTTTAGTGCAATGTATTCTAAGTTGATTTTTGAGTGACCATTTGTAACAAAAAGGTCCTGATAAGATTTTGGTTGCAATGGAAATTCAACTTTGTTGAGCATGACATTCAGTTCGTTATTCTATAACTTGAAAATTATCTCGAATTCCTGGCTGTAATAAAAGTAGTCTCTAATTACGTGTAACAAACAGAAATAATTCATAAGATCAGTGTTTTCTTTACATTCTAGTGAAGTAGTGACCATGAGACGGTCTGATAACTATGCTATTCAGATTCACCGGTCATTCAACAAATCAAAAACAAATTAAAACTTTAATATATTAGAAATAAGATCTAAAGTCTATTGACTGAAAACTAACAATGATACATTTTTTCATGTCATTATTTTGAACCTTAGTTACATTCAAATAAAGCTTTAAGTAAAGTATGTTTTGCACCTTAACATCACTGTCGATCAATTTGAGCCGATATGACTGATTGAGGGTGATAATTATATTGACATGCATATTATGGCTTGATATGGACCAACGACTGGACGGACGACTTGGTCGCAAATTGACTCGAATGGCCGCAAAAAGTCGCTGGAATTGTAGAATTAAGTTTAATTTTTGTCGGTTGTTATAAGGACTGGATACTTCACTTCGTCGCAAATTGTAGCAATTGTAGCAATTATAGCAAATATTGTAGTCTGAAGATACGCGAATATTTCGGTAAACTTGATTACACAGACACAGAAAGACTTCTGGAAGTACTTCAATAATGATGCAGTTTTTAAATTGGTATTTTTTATTTGTATTTAGCACCTACTACGTATCGCTTAGTATGGGGATGGCCTGAAACACAGGCTTTTATTAACCTAGCTCAGGCAGGTCGCCACAAGTTATAATGTCAGTACCAACGGACCTTTTATAGATAATTAAAATCCTGTAAATTAAACTAGTTTTTATATAAGTATTTAAGCCAATCTGTTAAGAACCTCGTACTACTTAGTATTTATAAGTTTTTAAATGTATTACTTTGTAAAAGGTAAATCAATTTGTTATGACTATGTTTTTATGTTATGTAATATGACTTTTAAACATATGCTACATAATTCTGCTAAACTTTATTAGAAGTTCACAAAGTACTGATTCTCAGCCTAATTTGAATAATTAATCTCTCTTGATTTGGACAAAATCTTGCAATTCTTTCCTCTTAGAACTATACTACGCTGAGGCAGGGACGCCCTGGTGGCACAACCAAGGGTACGCTGCCAAAAAAATAATGACTAACAAACTAATAATGAACTGGGTACTTACTTCCTTCTACTTAATCAAAAAAAGAAATTCATGTGTCGTTTATTTAAATTAGGCCGAGAACAAGCATTTTTCAACGTCAAAATTACATGAAAGGACTCCCAAAACGCCCACCCTTCACCACTTCCTAGTGCTTTGGCTGGGAAGAAAAAATGGTGCAACAAACTCCTCAGCAGCACAGCTGTCTAAACACAATCTCAATGGATTTTGAAGGATTGTGCTAATCCATTGCTTCACATGTTCGAAAAATTTGGCTGCTCAACAACGTAAATAACGCAATTAATGTTTTTGAACTGTCAATTTGAAAGCCATTGCTAGTTTTAGTATGTTACGCAATAACCCCGCTGTTCCGTTAGAAGAATTTGAATAGTGACATTACAATCATTGTCGCTATATCGATCGTCACATCGCCCGCACGAGCGTTTCGCAAATAATTTCTAACGGCTATCGTAACGAGATGGCCTTTGATACACTTAATTGGTGATCGTTTTGAAATGTAACTTACTGTAGTGTGTAGGGAATACCATTCACATACCATACGATTAGTATGTAAGAACGTAAGTATATGCAAGACTTGGTGGAAGGTGTTATATTTGGACCTATTTCTGTTGTTGGAAATGAAAAAAAAAAACCGAAAATAAAAGTTTCCTTACTCCATAGGTAATGTATTATACATAGTCCATAATCAATCCAAAGTCAATAATATATATTTTTTTTTAAATTAATTTTATATTGGCATAAGAACGTTTTTACAAACAAAGTGAAGCCCTGACTCCTGCGCTAGGTAAAAACACCTGTGCTGTGTTACAGGAGTCAAAATCTGCTTAGCCTTTTCAAAATACATTTATTTAATTGTGTACATTTATATAGCACTCCTCAATCAATCTGCCTAACCTTTTCACAAGTATCTGAAAGTACCTATGCCTATCTGACCTCCACAACTCAGTTACTGGGTAACACGATACCCCTTGCTAAAACTAGTTGACAGATTTTTGGGCTTCTGACTACTCGAAAGATTCACGAATTATAGCCGGGACGTGCTTTCTGAGGCACGGAGGGGTTCCGATATTTAATGCATGGTCACCCAGATACGGACCGATTGCGGGAAGAGTAGCTTAACCTTCGATCCTATGAGAAGCACTAGAAACGGGTGAAATTCGGGCGTTTTGCACTAAAACGCCCGATATTCTCATGTCATTTTGACGTTCAAAAAGGGCTGATTGTCAGCCCAGTTTAAATAAATTAAGTACTTTTGATTTTCATCCACCCGTATGGCTTTTAGCATTTAGCCACGAGCCACGAGGTTCTTGGTATGATTTAAAAGGCCACTTATTTCGTCAAGAGGGCTTTCTAGAGAAACTCGAAGTATAGCGTAGCTTGCTACTTGCTAAGGAACAATAACAATCAAATCTCGTTTAGTAGGTTTTATTTCGTTCAAACAATCAAACAAGAACGTATTTGTTAATTTTTGTTTTTGGGTGGACCTACATCTGATGGAAGATGCGTCGGACGTAACTTCGTTAGGACGCTCGTCGAACTAACGCATCAATGGTTGAATGTTTTATTATCTGTTTGTCCATTCTGGCGTTACGCGACCGACGATGACGCATTTTCAGAATGCACCCACCTTTAAGCCCAGATTCGCACGATTTTTTTCGCGAACTGGAATCGCCGAGGGTTGTAAATCCTACAATGTGTTTTTTGACACGCTGGGGTGCGCTTTGTTGGATTCTCAATGCTCGGCTCAACACCGAGAGATAAAAATCCAGTGCGCGATAAGATCCCGCTGTGCTATTTCTACGCCCGAGCGAAAGTGAGCTAATTTCAGAAACCCGGTTTTTAGACGTTAACATTAAAATTAAAATCAACAGTTGCTAACAGAATCTATTAAAATTCACACTTGATGACAAAGCGAATCCAAACGGAAGAATACTCCATACAACTTTTTGTATACAAATATTTTTTGCAGCACCATTGTATGAGCAAGATCGAGGTTAATAGGTACCATAGAGCCAGTACTAGCTATGTAGACCGTACTGTGTAGTTCGTGCGACTTTGTTTAAATCATCAAAAAACTAAATGTCAATAACTGGCCGATCTATCTATCTATGTATAGTCCATACTAATAATAAAGCTAAAAAGTTTGTTTTTTTTGAACGCGCTAATCAAAATGTAAAATTGTATTTGCATTTGATCGCCCAATTTTTGGGGAAGGCTATTTAACATCACGCTAGGACCCTTGGGAGGAGAAAACGAAGTTATAGCGCGGGTAGGCGATGCGGTGCACCGGGGTGGGTCGGGGGAACAAGTCACGCGGACGAAGTCACGCGCAGAAGTTAGTTATTTATATTATTCTTCTTCTTCTTCTTCGCGTCGCTGGCACGACTCAACATCCACGGCGTCGTCGGTGGCAGCGCAGAGGTCACTTTTCTGCATGTTTTGGGACACAGAGGGCAGGATAGGAGATGAAACATAGTTCACCCCTACACATCTCCATACCCTGCGGCCAATCCATCGAGGTAGCCCCACTTTACGAGTTTGGAGTTCACCCCCTAGCCTGGAGCCTGCGGGGTAGTTGCGTAACACACATAAAATGACAATTGATGGCATTCCCTTTCATTTTGACAGTTCAGCTACGCTCATTCGCTAATTACAATAGTTTGTTGAGGAGACGAGTTTTTTTTCATTTTTTCAATTTAATTAAAAATCAGTTTGGGTGTCTGAGGTTTTGCGCATTTCACGTTACACGTTGTATACCAATTTACGCAAGTAACACAACAGGGCCTCAATTCTGTATGGTAATATTATTCCCCGCGTAATCTTACCACGTAAAATCACGTACGGTTGTCAAGGATGGTATTTTGACAGTTCAAACCACGCCAACTTTGTATTAATTTCGCGCGGATTCGTTCATAGTATCATTAGAGGATACCTCACGAGTATTAGCAGATGTCGTGATTAGCTGAGGCACTGACGTGGATTCGAAGTAAGGAATCATTACGTAGTCATAGTGAATTAGGGCTCAGCAGGACTATGAGAAGAGAAAGGATGACCACGACTCGCGCAGTCGCACACGATCTCATTGCGTTCCCTATGCCATGCGAAGGGATTGCCTCACGACGCTGGCATGCGAGTGGATGGCGTGGCGATAACGTGGTGCAATCGTAAGCTGCTATTAATGTATGGTGACTGTGGGGTAATTTATATCGTATCGTAAGTTTGAGTCATGGTTCGATCGATCGTTAAGCTGCGCTTGCCGCGCAGGATTCCTGGATCATCTTTACATACCAAGACAGATTTTTGGCAGTCGCTACGGATCATAAGAAGACCGAAAGTCTTACAACCAGTCTTACCATGGGGTATCGTACGAGTATTGCCCAGTAACTGTCTGGATGTTCATAATTGAAAGGTTTGTCTTCGTAAACGTACAATTTGAGGTTAACTGAGGAGTTAACATGCAAACACATGCAAATTTTCAGAATACTGAAAAAATCTGTAGAGTTTCTCTACAGATTTTTTCAGTATTCTGAAAATTTACATTATTGTGACTTAAGCCTGTTTGCATGTTACCTCCTCAACTACAGAAGAAATTATTTTACCATTTATGTACACACATATACACCGTGTAACGTTAAATGCGCAAAACCTCAGACACCCCAATTGATTTTTAATTCAATTGACCTATTTCACAGAGAAAATAAGTCATTAAAAAAATTGTATAGGTTTTATGTGCTGTTTTAGTTTTACTGGCCATTCTGATCGTGTCTTGCGTCTGCGACGACGCTTTACCGAGTGAGGAGTCGTCACCGGGCCGCTGCGCCGCGCTGACATTGGCTTGCTTGACCTATTAATAAATAGACACGGCAACGTTTTTAATGAAGACTTTTTGAAAAATGTGACCTATGTTAAAAAGTGGTTCAATTCATTCTGCTCGTTATTCTGATCAAACTATTTTCAGATTTTGCGCATTTAACGTTACACGTTGTATACATACAAATAAACATACATACATACATATATACAAACATACGTACATACCTTACCTTATTAAATTAATGAATGCTCTCTTTACTTGTTTGGACTGTATAACTTTTAGACATGCTACGTTACAATAGACTCGTTTGAATTAATTTGTAATAAAAATCAATCAGTTTTTTGCCAAAAAGTTTTTTAAGGCTTAAGGTTGTTAGGAAAATTAAGCTACGTCCAGTGATGTTCATAAAAAATTTGACAAAACTCATTAACCCTTAGCCAGGCAGTGGTCACATAGCGACCACATGGATTTTTATTTTTTTGTGACGAGCCGATGTCGTATAGGAACCACAAAATGTAAATTATTGTCAAAATGTCATTATAACATGTAGGACAGTGGCCACATACAGACCACATGTCTGCATGGCAGCAGGCAGTGGTCATATAGAGACCACAGGGGGTTTTTTTTCAAAAACAGAAAAAAAAAAAAACAGGAAATTATATTTGTTATAACCCTATAATCTACCAAAATCAGTATTCAAAACAAAAAAAATGGCTAGGCCTGTTTAAGGGTTAATAATGCTTGGCTTCTGTTGTAACAGATCAAAGCTGGCGGGGTTTCTCCATAGAAGACATTTGATACATTGGCCCATTCTGTGGGTTCTAACATCTTTTCTGTGTATTCACAGAGAAGGTCCGATGGGAAAACCTCGGTGCTAACAAAAATCTATTGACTTGTAAAAAGGTCACACATCTACCTGAGAAAAGACACCCCACGGTGCTCCTGATTCCAAAGAGATTGGTTTACAATTACACCATAATAATGACCATGGTGCAATAATTATAAACTTATCTATTTTATCTACTGCATCCAAGAACGTGGAATAATGTGCTGACACTGTGGTCAAATGATGCAATTCCTACATATTATATACAGGGTCAAATTAAATTAGCTAGCGAAACTCTACAGACGTGATAGGTAATCGGTATCAAAACACGGTAAACCAATATAAAAATTAATTTGATGGTCTTTTTTTGTGTGGGTCATCGACCGCAGTTAGTGTAGTCACTTAAAATATCAGTTTAAAAAATTAGTATTATTATTTTATTTGTTAACTTCGCAGACGTGATAAATTTCGATATCTAAACACGATAAAAGAATTCAGTTTTTCTCAGCTCAAACTTCAAGTAACAAAACTACTAGTGGTTGCTGACGGCAAAACAAAAAAAAAACATCAAATCATAATAATGTTTTTATTTTATCATTTATTTATAATAAGTATCAATAGCCATCACATCTGCAGGGTTTCGCTAGCTAATTAAATTTGTCCCGGTATAAAAGAACGGCCGCATTTAAATTAGGATTTTTGGCGCTCGATTGACTTTGACAGGGGGGCGCTGTTAGCACTTGTTGGTATACATTTTTTGAAATTGCGATGACAAAGCAAGATGGCGACGCTAGTTCATATTTTGAAAAAAGAAAGATTTCAAATAGTTTATTATTTGATTTTGACATGTTTTTGAAATTTGTTTTGGCTGAGATTGTAACTAGATTTTGAAAGTTTTTAAATAAGGGAATTGGCCTTCTATTATCAATAGAATCATTCATCCAGTACGCAAAAATGAACTTAATATCGATATCGGACGTTGGATAAAAATTGCAAAAACCTTTTTAACTGGATTGATTGAAGACTCCAGAGAGGCAATTCTCGTAATTTTATGAGCACTTACAGTCTGGTCTCAGTCTTAATCTGTCAAAAGCACCTCCTATTTCCCTACATTTTTGACAAGTGTCTGACATTGATTGTCGCTGAGATGAGGTTGTGGCTAGATTTTGAACGTTCTTCTTCGGTTTTCTTCAGTTCATTCGAACCCGTAATTATATTGATACCCACAAAAAGGAAAAGGTTGGACCATACTTTGACTATAGCTACGTTAGCGAATGTCTAGGCATAAGGAAAACTAAAACCTATTTTAAGTTCACATTCATCAAAATCCAGTTCAACATTTTTCGAATTCACACCACACATAGGTACGTACAGACAAGGAGTTATCCTTACTCGTTTAAGACCCTGCCCCAATTGTGACAACCTAGAACATTATATTAAAGCCTGCTTCGATAATTAATACATATTTATCCATATCCACCTTCTCGCCTTACGTCTCTCTAAGCATGATATTATTGGATCTCGTTAAGATCTGCAATCTTACATACTGCACACAGTAAGGACTTTAACTTGTGTAACATAAAGTTCAATATTACCTTGGGGGTGGATTATCTTTGATATTACTTTTTCTAGTGTCGAGTTAAGGTGGTATCTGATTAAAGATTACCAAGTAAAGAATTGCGACCAATTTCATCTTTAGGTTTTTGCAATACGATTAATATTCGCTTCACCTGGTATCGTATCTAAGTTTGTTGTTAGCTTAATGCCCTGCTGTCCGTTTCATATAATTGGTACAGATTGCGTGTAAGGCGAATATAATAAATTGTTAAATAGTAAAGTACATAGTTTTATGTACTAGTGAGATATATAACCATAGTATTTCGATTAGAACGTCTAGACAAGTTAATAAAATTGTATTTCTCGAGTTAATCGAAAAGGCCGGCGCTGACTCGCGGCACGGCACGGCACGGTAAACGATTTTATTTCTGATCAAGTTCTTTTTATCCTTATTTCAATGAATTTAGGCCCACACATTGGCGGTAGGTACGACACGGCAGGGGATCCTTTGGCATCCCTACACTAGCGGTAACTATGCCGTGGCATCCTTAAGTATGCCGCGACGTCCTTAAGAGCGTTAACGCCAAATCCGCGGCACCAAGTTTAGGTAATTGCAGTGCTCTTTGCACTCACACAGATGCGCGCGTGGCTGTGTGCTCTCTGTCATTATAGTCAAACTAACCCATGTTGATCCGTTGAGTTATGTATAATGATTCTTATTTAACCGTTAGTTGATTTTTATTTACTATTCTTATTTTTATTACAACCTTGTGAAATAAATAGGCAGTTTTGGATACTTTATAAAGTATATACAGGGTGGCTCATTCAGAGCGGTCAGTATGGGAAAGTCTGAAACTATAAGATATACGAAGATCTGTTCTTAGTAACCATGTCATCGATTTTGATAAAAAGAAAAACTGCATTCATACATTTTAAAAAAAAACCTGTACTCAGCTCGGGAATCGAACCCGGTCGTTTTGAAAAAAAAAAAACTAACACTATTTCTATTTAGATATCGATTGTGTAGGTCTTAAGCAGTAAATGTTTCTATGGAACATGATGTCTAAAATGAATAAAAGGCATTGTTTTCACATACTTTTATTTATTCCCTTAAACTAATATGAAGTATAATATGAAGTGACACAAACCATAAGAAGCACCACGACAGGCGATCGATTGTCGGCTTGAGATAAATAAATAACGAAGAAATGTCTTATTTAGTTTTGGTTTAATAGGTGCTAATTCAAAATAAAGGAAACACGTGTCTGTTTAGATATAAAATCTCAAAAATTGCCATAAAATATAAAGAAGTAAAAAAAAATAAAACTTACAACAGCATTTTGAAATATTTGAACTTCTCTTTTCTGCCTATAACAACGAATCGGATATTAATTTTATCTTATTACTACTGTGTTTCATAAAAATACCCAGACAAAAGTAATTTAAAAAAATTATATTGACTTCAGAAAGTAGTAAGTATAATATTGTTTCTTATGGTTTACTAATTACACCTAATATAGATATTTTTTTTATAAGTAGAGAACCCACCTCGTTTCAGTGGTATATTCTCAACTATCCAAAACTGACAACCCCAGAATGGTCAATTCAGTTTATGAGATTATAAGACAGAATAAACGCAAATTATTACGAATTCTATCCCCGTGTAAGAAAAATATGAATTGGCTATAACCTGTCACATAGTTAAAAAGTGGCTCCTCGGTAACCTACCTTTTAGCTTCATTAGCCTTGGCTAAATTTTCATATTTTTTTCTTTTTATTACCGTATAGCGCCTTTTGTTAGCCATATCTAAAAAAAAGTAGAATCGAAACATACATAAAGAAGTCTAATTTAATCTTCTTAAGTTAATTGAATATTTCCATTACATTAAAATATGTACTCACCAAAGTTCTGTAATATAATAAAAATATATTATAATAAAAAGTATCAATATGTCCCAGTCGCGCTAAAAACTCGCGAAAGTACGATAATATTTTACGCGACACGCAGCGATGGGAGCGACACACGTCCTGTCTCTGAAAGGCCTCAGCCGGCAATGAGCGGTGGCGTGAATCCGCGCCGATTATATAGCAATACTAAATAATTCATAGTAAAATAAACATATAAGTTATTAAAAAAATATTTGAACCATGTTTTAGAACATAAATGTCTTAATTTACTAGGTCTAAAAGAAAATATAAATATTTCAGATTTCATCCTAAACTAACACGTTTAATATCTCGAAAAGTGGCTACAATTGACACTTTTGAATATACTTTTCTTGAATGAAAACTTACAGTAATCGTGTTTTTTTTTCAGCCATGCACTAAAAAATGTTCTTATTTTTTATAAAGTAATGTTGTAATAAGTTTGCCATATATGGTTTTACTAATATCTAGCATCTGCTTAGACCGTCGATCGCTAGTTTTAAAAAAGGCTTGCATAAAAACGGTTCTGATGAGAAAACTAAACAAAAAATTGAAAATGTTTTTCAGCCATGCACTAGATTATAAAATTCCCAATAATATGACGTCAATATCTCATCTATAAATTAAACACATTATGGTTTTATTGTCCGTCGGAAATCATCAATTTTGACTCCAGCATGGCTCTAACGCATGAACCCTCTTAACCTTCAAGCGGGCGCGCGGACATTTGTAACGCCAGCGGTCGCGCGTAACCTAAAAGACCTATAGGATATTTCAGGGATTTAAAACACTAATTACTTAATATTTTTTTGTATTTATCACATTATCATTATGTTAGGACATAAACAAAATTATAAAATCAAAATAATATTCTAATTTTCTTTGGATTTGTAAGCAATTTGGCATCATAAATGTATCGAGAATCGATCGCATCGCGGTCGATTCGACGCCGCGCGCCCGCTTGAAGGTTAAGCATACCGAAGCGTCGTTAGGCATGCCGAGTTGTCCTTAGACACCGTGCTCGCACCTAGATTTTTTCTAAATAGTCTTACCTCTTCTTCAGAAAAGTCTTAACGCAAGCTTGTTGTAGGTGTTTATAATGGTAGATTGGGACCTAGTGCTCATAACCGTTACGCTAAGCTAATGAAGCTACGCGCGGTGCCGCGGGGCTCGGGCGGGCGCTGTCTTGCCGCGGTATCCCGAAGACTATCAAAGCGTTCAGAGACCCGCGGCATCTACTCAATAAAGTTCAATTTACGAATCAACTTCAAACATTTTTATTACTTTTTGAATAGTGCTAGTCACTTTGAATTAAGAGTCCATATGTTTTGGTGATATTGGGCGATCTGGATCTCGGTATCTACAAGGTGTAACTTAAATAACGCACAACCTCTTAAGGGGTCATTGTACTCATCATTATGAACAACTTTTACTATGGGACCAAACCGGAAATCGCGAAAAAAAAATCAGCTGTTCCCTACATTTTGACGAGTTATGCGAACATAAATGTAGGGAACAGCTGATTTTTTTTTCGCGATTTCAGGTTTGGTCCCATAGTAAAAGTTGTTCATAATGATGAGTACAATGACCCCTTAAGAGGCTGTGCGTTATTTAAGTTACACCTTGTATATGACCTAAGAATTTGTTATTTGGACAAATTAAACTTGCACTTATAATCTTTAAATCTGTTGAAGTAAAAACACGATTCGATAAAAATTCTCGATAAAAAAAAAAACGAAAAACCTCGTTTTGCACTTATTTTGCGTTAGATCTCTGAAACCTTAAAGAATTTAATGATGATTTTTAATCTAATGGATAGGTAATAATATTATCTCAAATCCTGACGATTTATTTTTCTATTTTTCTACTTGGTCTTCTCGTAATTAGCATTTCAGTGATTTGGCGCTTGCGTCATTTTATTCTAAGCGAGCACACTCTCTTTCTGTCTCATGTTTTGCACGCGGTAGTACTAGCGTTATGTTATGTTACGTTATTCTTGGCATTTGGAACTGGGAAAGGAGGAGTCGCAGTTATCAATTGACGGTACGGACAAGTAAGTACATAAATAAATACAAATAAAATAAATAACCACATACACACGTGTGTATTTGTGTGTGTATCACATGAGTGTGGGTGTGTCACTTGTGTATGCGTGTGAGTCATCTCACACGTGACACACACGTGACCCACACCCAAACACACGTGACCCACACGCATACACTCGTGACAAACACATGACCCATACCCAAACACACGTGACTCGCATGTATACATACGTGTCACACACACACACACATACACGTGACACACACATAAATACACACATGTGACACACACGTGACTCATGTGAGACGCAAACATATATCACCCAGTTAGATCGACCGACAACTTTAAGAAGGTTGATTAGAAAGACTCGATTTTTTCCATTCAGAATGTCTCAGTAGCAGCCTGGAGTCTGGTTGATCGTGATCGCAGCTTTAGGTTTTTATTCAGCCCATTGTTTTTGTAAATGAAACAAAAAAAAAAGACCGTAAAAAAACCAGATGAGGTTGTGCGGTTACTCGTATTCAATAATTTTTCATTCTTCGTATCCAAATAATGTTTGTGCAATTTGTAAGTGCTGGGACCGTTACTACTGGGCCACCATTGCTCCTCTGCCTCTGCCGCTCTGCCGCTGTCACCACTGCCCTTGAAATCGAACCCGAAACCTCGTGATCAACAGTAACACGTGTTACTACTAGACCAAAGGGGTCGTCAAATCACAATAAGGCAACAATAAGCAAGTAGGTATTCTCTGAGTCTACGCCGCAACAAAGAGACGCCGTGAGTCGCAATACTCTCGACATTTAATCCGTGCCCACTATGTATATTATTATAAACCATACTTACATAATTATAGGAGATTATTGACCGTATGAATGTCCTTTGTTCTTAAAATTATGACAAAAGAGAACCGTCGTTGGCATTCGACTCGACCATACAGCTGGTCGATGCCTTTCGGACCTTAGGTGCGTTTCAGCACAACGGGAATTTAACAAAAACTTTTAAGATATACAAATATCCACTTGCTAAAGTTCGAAAAAATGCTATACATGTGCTTAAACTACACTTCGAGCCAAAATGAACTTTAATTCTATTGCTGTTATGTTCATATTCCGTATGAAACATTCACCTACTTCTCCGAGCAAAAAAATGGCGATCATTTTATTTTATTTACCTATTCATAGTAAATATTTAAACCACTCCCTGTTGTCATGTGTAACTGTAGTTGAGTAGTTCTATTATCAACAGTCTACTACTCGTATTTTTGTTTTATTGGTCGACGCAAAAAGGGGCGGAAAACAGATGTGGTCATCTTGGGCACGGGATTTTGTTTTCAAACCGATCAGATGTAAGTTTCCTTGATAGTACCAATACCAACTATACTTACCTCCGCCTCGGGGAAACAAGGCGTGATGATAGGTTATGTAACCAATTTGTATTCGAATCGCCTATCAGTGTAATAAGCCAGCATTATTTATTCACGACACGAGCATATTGCTTCAAATTGTGTCTCAGCTACATTGGATTAGATTGTAGTTTTGTTGTTATATTACGCGCTAGTTGTTCCTTTTGTGTTTCGTAAATAATCATCATCTTCATCATCATTACCACCCCACCGCTGAGTATCCAGTTGCATTTGGTTAGACTGGAAGCCGATCCCAACATAGTTGGAGAGAGGCTAGGTGCACATTGATTGATTTAGGCGAAACACACCACCCCGCGCTAGGTACGCAGCGGGGTGCGTGGCGACGGAGCCCCGCGTGCTGGTGCGGGAGTGCAGATTTGAATCAGCATGCAAATTGATTTAGGCGAAACACACCACCCCGCACTAGGTACGCAGCGGGGTGCGAGGCGACGGAGCCCCGCGTGCTGGTGCGGGAGTGCAGATTTGAATCAGCATGCAAATTGATTTAGGCGAAACACACCGCCCCGCACTAGGTACGTAGCGGGGTGCGTGGCGACGGAGCCCCGCGTGCTGGTGCGGGAGTGCAGATTTGAATCAGCATGCAAATTGATTTAGGCGAAACACACCGCCCCGCACTAGGTACGCAGCGGGGTGCGTGGCGACGGAGCCCCGCGTGCTGGTGCGGGAGTGCAGATTTGAATCAGCATGCAAATTGATTTAGGCGAAACACACCACCCCGCACTAGGTACGCAGCGGGGTGCGTGGCGACGGAGCCCCGCGTGCTGGTGCGGGAGTGCAGATTTGAATCAGCATGCAAATTGATTTAGGCGAAACACACCACCCCGCACTAGGTACGCAGCGGGGTGCGTGGCGACGGAGCCCCGCGTGATGGTGCGGGAGTGCAGATTTGAATCAGCATGCAAATTGATTTAGGCGAAACACACCACCCCGCACTAGGTACGCAGCGGGGTGCATGGCGACGGAGCCCCGCGTGCTGGTGCGGGAGTGCAGATTTGCATCATCATACAGATATCTCCGCACAAACGCGCGGAGCTGCAGTATAGTCATGCGGTGGCCTAGAGGCCTCATTTCACAGCTTTTTATACTAAAAATGGTTAAGTTTTCATTTAAAACTCATTCAGGATGCTGCAGTTATATTATCTGTTCGGTTTTTGTATAATCAAATGATTGAATTACCTACTTGGATTTAAGAAAATGCTGATAAATGATAAATGATAAATTATTTATTTTCTGTAAGTAGGTTTGTACAAACACTTTTACATGTCAATCATATTTTTTAAACTAGATGAGGTCGGCGTTTCCTATCTGACTACTCTGAGAAGAAAGGCCGAAACAAACTCAGAGGTCACAGTCTCTTTTAAAGTCCAGACATAATCTTGGTCAGATCATGTGAAGACCATGCAGATTGGTGTCTGAAATGGTCTTTTGAGTAAAGAACCACACAGATTGAGCGGACCTGTCCAGTCAGTGCACGCATTTGTCAAAAATTGTGTAGCTCAACTCAGAACTTGAGGAGCCTTACGATTCGACGAACAATACCAATGAAAGGACATTTGGGTAGGCCGCATAAATTACTCAAACTGCCAGACCATGATTAAAACTAACTAAGAAGGAAAAAAGAAAAAAGAAATGACCCACATAGTCTTCACACTCACAATAATAATAATAAAAAATAAGATACTATACAAAGTAAATATCCATGTCATTGTTTATATAAAATTCATCAATGTCAATGTGTATATAAAAATCCGGACATCATCTTTGATCTTTGAGGACCATGTAGATTGGTGGCTGCTTCACGACTTTCGATTTCAAATACAAATCGATCGATATCGAGATCCATTTCGAAATAGTACGTCTAGCTCCGTCAAAATCACGCACGATACTGCAGAACTCGGTGTGCCATAGCTTGCGTCTTGCCCCGCACCCACGCGCAGGGGTGCGTTTCTCCGCATGTTGGAGCGTGATCTGCAACACTGCGCGTGAATTCGTTTTCTGTGTTGCACTACGCGTGTTTTTTATACAAACACAGGTACTTGCAAACAACGTAAGAACACGCACTCCCGCCCTACGCTGAGTGATGCGGACGATGCGGTGCAGTGTGCGAATCGCCTTAGAGCAGAGGCACGCGTTCAGCAAATTATATTTATAATTATTATGCTGATTTTATGAAATATTTATTTCCAACGTCATTATTTTGGTTAAACTAGACAATGAATAGCATAATGAACTTTAAAAAAAAAAATTGAAAATTTTATGATGATTAATTTAATACATTTTATTATTAATTAACAATACCGTTTATATTACATTACAGCATTTTGTTTTGGCATGTATTTAATCGATCCTCAATACTTCCAATTCTGTTTTTCTAAATACGAGTATACATATATTGAACAGTGATAAATAATGATTGCGCCTCGTTTTGTGATCCTTTAATAGTTCCTATTTTGGGAGCCTAAAATACTAAATAGCCAAGTAAAGAACTGCGACAAACTCGGACGTAGCGCTCGCCGTGAATCAATTTTATCAAATTAGTCCTGGATACCGCCATTTTAAAAATAACAGAATCGCCAGTAACATTTACAGTACACATAAATAAATTATCGTTTGTAATAACAGGAAAACCTGTTGCATTGTATTTGTACTAATATCATAGAGTAGACAGACACAGTAGGTTGACTTTATCAATGTCTTTAACAAAAATATAGAGCTATTTTATATTAAATTACAGGATGTTAGGGACATCGACGCGCAAACATATGAATTCAGTGCATAATTCTAGGTCCACCAGCGGTGAAATTTTTCGTTTTTATTATTAAAAAAAAAACTCCTCTTCATACAAAAATGCAATATCTACACGATCAAAATGTATAGAACAGCTGATTCTCTCGAAGTAAGATGGTTTGACTGCTTAATATCGCCACATTGACTTCTCGCTTTCCTAGACATAAAAATATAGGTCTTCTCAACATCACCGGTGTCCGGTACAACAGCGGTGCTATTCTGTAAAAATGTCACTGTGAAAACTTAAGTGAAGTGAGCTAACAATAGAGTCAGTCCCTAGCATCAGGTGGGATGACAGCTCACTACAAGCTCCCTTCACCTAAGTCACGATGAGATTTTTACAGAATAGATCGCCAGGCCTTCTTTAATCTCTCACTCCGTGGCTGCAAACATGCAGAAGGAAGGAAATAGCAAATTAATTTGAAACAGTATCATTAGGTGTTTATTTGATGACGTTACCGTTTGTAAGCTATCAAGGTTCCCTCGATACTTGAGCTGCAATAGTCACTTGTTTATAGACATTTTAACGGCTTTGACACATATTTAAAACGATAATAGTTGAACGGTTGAGGTGTTAACTAGTTAAAGGTCGTTTAAGAACTATCTAACTGAACACACGCAGATGTGCTGCTGGGAGTTTGTTGCGCCACTTCTTCTTCCCAACTAAAGCACTAGGAAGTGATGAAGAGCTGGCGTTTGCGGAACTGCCTCATGTCATTTTGACGTTTAAAAAGTGCTGATTCTCAGTCTAATTTGAATAAATGACTTGATTTGGATTTAAATCTTCAATCTATAATATAATTTAACAAGGAATAAATGGAGGAAATGAATAAAGGAATAAAAAAATAAATAATATAATAAATGAATAAAGCTCCTCTGTACATGTATGTGCTTGAAGTATTAAATAAATAAATAATCTTTTAGTGGCTTGTGACCACAAACCACGTTCTTTAGAGCATTCAGTCTTAATTATTATGCTTGAGAAGACTTAGCAGTGGGGTGTAACGGACATGCCAATTTAAGATGCTGGCAATTTCTAAAATTTGAATAAATGACTTGATTTGGATTTAAATCTTCAATCTATAATATAATTTAACAAGGAATAAATGGAGGAAATGAATAAAGGAATAAAAAAATAAATAATATAATAAATGAATAAAGCTCCTCTGTACATGTATGTGCTTGAAGTATTAAATAAATAAATAATCTTTTAGTGGCTTGTGACCACAAACCACGTTCTTTAGAGCATTCAGTCTTAATTATTATGCTTGAGAAGACTTAGCAGTGGGGTGTAATGGACATGCCAATTTAAGATGCTGGCAATTTCTAAAATAACCACACTGAAAAATTAATCTGCGAAACCAAACCAGTCGGTGTTTTAACTAACTAACTTGATCGACGTCAAGTCAGAGGAATTCGTTTAAGTCGTCAAAATAATCGTTGGTGACTGTTTGCGCAATTGTCATCGTAAAACTAGCTACATTATTAACAACTTTCCCGGCAATCGCGGAACCCCTTTTCCTAAAGCTGTCCCTTCTATGTACCATAAGGGTAAATTTGTAGCAACAATAAAATTATTATTTATTATATTTCATTCACATACATATTTATTTATTTCAACAGTGCTGCCCCGACGAGATTACTTTGTGTAAATAATTTCATCACCACTGCTCTCAAAACGGTGAAGGAAAACATCGTGAGGAAACCGGCATATCCTAGAACCAAAAGTTCGAAGACATGTCACATCTACCAACCCGTACGTGGCCCGCGTGGTAGATTACAGCCCACTCCCTCTCTCAGAGAGGAGGCCTGTGTCCCAGCAGTGGGCACATTATAAGCTGATTATGCTATTCACATATTTTAACACTGGCCATCAGCTGGTTACCGTGCTAATCAATTATAATTATTTTAAGACTGTACTCTTATACCTATATTATGTTAATATCTTTGATATGTCTGATAAGTTTTGTCGACGTGGCCGGAGATCGCACAAAACAGGGAGGTTTAGAGGCCATAGCCCAGCAGTGGGCACAATATAGGCTAACAAAAAAAAAAATATGGCAGTTCATTTCAATAAGTATTCAAAATAAACAAGTTTCTTAGAATCTTGACCCCAAAAAATCACTTGTGTCATACTACGAGCAGAGATCACAATTGCTGCTGCTGTAACCTAAATCCATTGAATTGGGTACAGACTGCAGAGCGAGCGCTCGATTCCGGCAACTGTACGGGTGTACGCACTATAAAGGTGAGTATACACTAAAGCATTTTCTCGAGCATTACCTTGTAATGTAACGTTTTTAGGAATGGTACAGTACAGGCAAAAGCTCGAAAAAAAGCATTTTTATGTGATGTAACGTTCCTGCAAATGGTCGACACGTGAGCACTTCCCTATAACATTCCTTTCTATGTTGCGTTTATTGAAATATCGGATCTGCAGGCTCGTGCATTTGCTCGATGAAATGTTATGCATATTAGCTCGTTTGTTTCCAATACCAAATCATAACAAAGCGTCGAGCGTCGTGCTCATTGTTCGGTCCGTGACACATCAAAGCAGCTCAATGTTTTGTTAAAAGTAAATGCTCCAGTGTATACTCACCTTAAGAGCAAAGCGAGCTGGTGAAAGCAAACCGTTTAACAAAATGTTCCGCATTCATCTGTTAACTTACTACTTGTAGTGGCTACTACAAACTATCTATCTTTACGCTTCTTAATATTAAAGAGGACTAGCAGAACCGAGGCTTCAAACAATAAATTATTTTATTTCTAGTATAAATGGGTTCCTACACACTTACAAGTCAATCATTCATATTTTTTTAAATTAGATGAGTCTGGTGTATCTGACTGCTCTGAGAAGAAAGACCGAAACAAACTCAGAGGTCACAGTCTCTTTTAAAGTACAGACATAATCTTGGTTAAGAGTATATGAAGACCATGCAGATTGGTGTCAAAAATGGGCTTTTGAGGATAGCAACACACAGGCTTAAGTGGACCTGTCCAGTCAGTGGAATTTGTACTCGTAAGCAATCGTATAGCTCAACTCAGAACTTAAGGAGCTCAACTCTTAAATATTAATGTTTCAGTGTGACTTTGTTAATATCCATCATCATAATTATAATTGATATAACGTATAGATTAGAATTTTAACTATCAGATCAAAGAAGGGTTATATCATTAGAATGTATCTTTAATTACCTAGTTCCGGTCAGGAGATTTAGATCCAGTCATAAAAAGTATTTGTAAGATTACCGAAACGATAAGATTAATTTAATGAGGTATTTTACTCCATGATCATGTGTCACTGACTCTGGCAGGGCCACCATCAGGGATTTTAATTTTGAAAACGCAAAAAATTAGTCGCTAATTAGTCGAAATTAGTCGCCAAATATCAGAATTAGTCGGTCACTGGTTCAAAAGATATAAGGGTTTATAGGTGGCCCTGCTGGAGAGACTCTCCCCAGCAGGGCCAAATTTATATCTCAAAAACTAGGGCACCTAGCGAAGATCTGTTTTCTCCCATATTTAGTCGCCAATTAGTCGGAATTAGTCGCCAAATATCAGAATTAGTCGGTCACTGGTTCAAAAGATATAAGGGTTTATAGGTGGCCCTGCTGGAGAGAGTCTCCCCAGCAGGGCCACATTTATATCTCAAAAACTAGGACACCTAGCGAAGATCTGTTTTCTCCCATATTTAGTCGCCAATTAGTTGGAATCAGTCGCCAAGTTACAGATTTAGTCGGTGTGTAATTAAAAAGATATTAAAGAATTCAATTTCCCCATACAGTGGTACAAGCGAGTACAAAATACTTCATGTATTTTCTAGATAGTATCTATGACGTCTTATGGAGGAATGTTTGTTTCGAATTAAATAAATATAAACTTAGTCTATAATTTCAACCCACCATAGGAAAGCTGTATTCAATACTTATAAACAAATCTACAATAATGTACGATGTATTGTGTATGTGTGTGTGTGTGTGTAATGTGTGTATGTGTAATTATTTATCCAACACAATGTGCACTTACCACTTAGTCGCTGGCAGATAGATCGCTGCGCTCCGTTTCATTTACGGTAAGTA